>PDGT01000028.1:2042149-2053729 GCA_003671415.1 Megathymus violae
TAACAGCGTTAATTATATTGTCTAATTAAATTATACTGTGTATGATTGAATAATATAATAATTAAGCGTATTGCAATATATGTGTAGTCCTCAGATTGGATTTCTTGTATTTTCTTCCTACTCTTGGTTGTGTTCATGTTCATTTAGTATGATGTTTGAATGTTCATTTAGAATTAATGTTTTTTTTAATCTGTTATTTACTTACTTTTTATTTTTATTTTTATTTTAATAAATGTTGTGTAGATGCATCAGGCCGACCTAGTGCCTCAAAGGTTTGTGCTGAAAACCAACGCTGCTAGTAGTCTAGTAGCTATATTCTGAGAACAGACCTTTTTGTATATAGTTCTACAGCAGTATTAGTTTTAGTTTCTGTACTTCGTTTTTTTATATATATAAAATTTTATATATATATATATATATAGATTGTTGTAGTACTAATATGCAAATAAATATTTCTTTCTTCTTCTTCAAAATAGTTGGATTAAAAATGTAAATGTTTTGTGACATGCAAATGTTTTAGTATATACCAGAAAAACATCTGCATATTGTCTTATAATTAACGATCGTCTGTTCCAATATAAGACTAAGTAATATTGTAAGGTAAATTAATATGAATGCCGTTGTTGATGTACAAGGATTTAAAGCAGAATCTAATGAATTTATCGCAAAGGAAATAACAATTTTAAACCAAATTATGGTATAATTAATATCCATACCCATTTTACAGTATCACAAAAAAATAAAAATTGCAAGTAAGTAGAATAGAACGAAACAGAAACTTTTCTAGAATTATGGTTTTATAGCATATTTAAATTTTCAGCAATATATTGTACCTTATCTGGTAGATAAAAACATTTATGTTAAAAGATGTAAAAATATGTCGTTATGAAACATTGTAAAACATTACAAAATATATAATTTAGAAGATAAGAACTGTCCTAGTTTTAAATGACAATTTGACGATTATGGAATGTTTTGTAACATATTTGACTGTGTATATTATTCGAATATCTCTGCTTTAAACAAATTAACTTGTTTAAAAAACGGAATTAATAATAAATTGATTTTTAATTAAATTATTGTTTCCCTTGCGTACATTAAACCTACAATACCTTTTTTTTTGTTCTGGCGGGAAAAAATGTACCTAACCGCACTCCCCCCGTCTTCCGGGGAGACAACGGGGTAGCCTGGGGCCCTCACCCACTAAGATAACCCGCCGTGCGCCCTCACCCGCCCTTACAAGGCGGGCCACGGGTACCGCGTACGTTGCTCCGTGGCCCGCAGGTGGCTGCCCCATCGGGCACTCTCTCCTGTGCGACACCCCGCGCACTTGGGCGTCGCACCATCTCGGTAAGCTATTGTTTACGCGAACGGCGGGCAATCCCCGGCCCGACCGTCCGCAGCCTCGGCTAGGGCGGCATCAGACGCATGTGAGCGCGCCTGCGCCGCCCTGCGCGCAGCGGCGAATTGGGTCCGAAAGGAGCGAGTCCTCCCGGGCACTCTCCGCCGCCTCCTTCTGCGAGATGACGTCCTCGCAGAAGGTGGCGACCGCGGTCCAGGCCCTGTCACCGCCAACCATCGCTCGCGCAACGGCCGGCAGTGACAGGTCTTCTCCAATTACTGCAGCGAGTTTCCGGCGCTGTTCACCCCGAGCTGGGCACGACTCGAGCGTGTGTTGCGCCGAGTCCTCGCTGCAGTCGCAGTGGTGGCAGCCCGGAGTCGCTTCCCTTCTTGCGACTACGTGCAGGTATTTGCCGAAGCAGCCGTGCCCCGACAGCACCTGCACGAGTCGAAAGGTGAGGACTCCGTGCTGCCGCACCGTCCACTCTTCCAATATGGGCTGGAGCGCCCCTATGGTCCGTAGACCAGCTCGAGGCGTCTCCAGCCGAGTCTTCCACCGTGTGCAGGTGATACGGCGGGCGTGAGCTCGCCATGCGTTGATTGTGCTCAGCGGGGGGTTAGTGCCCCCGCTCCGCGCCGCCGACACCGGCCGATAAACTTCGGCGAGCAAAACCTACAATACCTAGGTTAAGTCAACTCAGTCTGATTAAGAGGATACAAGACTTTATATGAGCAGAAAACATAAAGTAAATGGTCATTAGCAAAACCTTGAAAATAACTTATACACATAATTACGTTGATTAACAGTTGCTTTTAATGCAATGAATAATTAATGAATGAATGATAATAATAATAACAATTTATTGAAGGACTGTTTATTCATTTCATAACGTTTTTTTAGTATTGATTGAGTGAAGGAATTAACGATGATGATTGATGAGGATCAATAAATCAATAAAATAATTGTGGTTACAAGTATTGTTGAATGATTGATTGATTAATTGAATGAATGAAATAATAATTATCAATGAGGATCAATAATCAATAAATCGATAAGGAAATTGGGGTTCTGGATCTCGTGGTCCAGAAACCCCAATATCCCACTACTGGTGTGATACCCGCGTATGATCCCAATGGCCATTACCCTCTGGAGTCTTCGCAAAAGGGCGAAGGTACTTTCCGATACGTTCCCCACCCATACAGGGCCCCTTACAAGGCCATGAACAGCACCATACCTATATAGACGCGACGATTGCATGCGTTTGAGCCCAAGATTGGGTAGTAGCCGCTTTAAAGCCGCTACGGTACTCATAAGCTAAAGAGCCAAACGTATAAAGTACTCACTGAAGTTTCAGCGGCTATCGAGTATGAGACCTAAATACTTAATGTTTGACCCGACCTCGATACGAGTCTCACCGATGAGTTATGGTGGCGGTGCCCTACGAGGCCCTTGAAAACACAGGGCTTCTGTTTTTTCTAGAGCCACTCAGAGTCCCATCATCTCTCCTTTCGATACTACGTCTGTGCCACCGACGAGTAGTAAGACGGGCACCTCAAAGGTCTCCCCTTGGACCGTGACTTGAGTATCATCTGCATAACACGTCACTTCCGCACCCTGAAGGAGGGCACCCCTCAACGCCCAGTCGTAACCGATGTTCCAATAAAGTGGCCCAAGGAAAGAATCATGTGGAACATCGCACGGTATCTCCCTCGTAAGCATACGCATTCGTTTCCCTGGGTAACAAATGTTCCTTTTAGGGAAGTAGGCGCTAATAATCTGGCGGAGGTAGGGAAGCACTGTATGATATTTCAGTGCCTCCCTGACGAAAGCTAAGGCAAGGTGTTGAAGGCATTAGCTATCTCTAGAGATATTGGAAGCATCACCCCGCCCTGGGTGGTCTGAATCTGAATCTGATTCTGAATCTAAATCTGAATTTGAATCTGAATGTGAATTTCCACGTCATCATCGTAAATGGGCGCTGGGAAGTTTCAAGAAGAAGGTCTTCATTGAAGCTGCTAACGTGTAGGCGTGGCTGACTCCAGTCGAGTCTATACAAATCGAGAGCGAGGCGTAATGGTCCGAGGTGCCATGTTTCGGATTTGTGATGCAGGCATACATCAAGCCAAACCGCGGTCTCCCAAGTGCCAGGTGGTCTCGCGAAATCACTGAACTTCGTTCCAGTGGTGTGGAAGTGAGACGCAAGTACACCAGGTGCCGTAGACTACGGCGACGAAGCGGTTATTTTAGTGAGCTGAAGAGACATCTGTACGAGCCCTACCGAGAGCGCAAATTGGCCCTGCAACTGTCCACCAGTCAGACCAAAGAGCACGCAAAAGCAGAACTCTTTCAGTCTCCGAGTCAGGATCCGTAGAGTCGCCAATATAGAATCATCAGAGGGATAATACGTCCTTTGGCACCATCTTCACGGAGACTTTCCAGTCCTAGCTTTAGGAAACCATGGTGTCCACTCTATTATCGGATAGAGTGGATCATACCTTTCCAGTTTTATAAACCTAACCTTTTTTTTACGTGGAGAAACCCTCATGGAGTCCTCTCCGTCGCGGGGGTAACTGATAAGATATGCCAGACTGGTACCGGCTAAAACTCCATGGTGTTCCGCTGAACGCCCTTTGTCGGGAATGCTCTTGCATTCTTCCGCGGTCCTAACGGCGTTGGCTCTTCTACAGTATCCTCATCGAAGCTACAATGGCGGCACTAGTTGGTTGGCTCTCTTCCGTTTATTCTGCAGAGGTACTTTCCGGAGCATTCATTGTTTGAGAGTACCTGTACGAGCCGGAAGTTCAGTGACCCATGCTGTCTATCCATCTAGCTCTTTAAGATCGGATGGACAGCCTTCACAGTCCAGAGGCGAGCCTTAGGTTCAACTAGCCTCTCCTTCCGTTTTCTAACCATGGACTGTCGCGCATGGAACTCCCGCACTTCCATCTCTTGGCGCTAGGTGTTCTTTCCCTTAGCCATAGGTCTAAGCGCCATTGATACAATGAAGCAAACGTCTCGGCCTCCAGATCCCAAGGAGGAAAACCCACCCGCAAGCATATCGCCTCGAACGAGATAGTGCGTTACTCACGGATAGCCAATTACCCTCTGTGGCTTTCTCAAGAGGAAAAACAACTTTAGAAACAATTACACACGTTTCCTAACCTAACCTAAAAGATAGGTTGAAGCTGTAAAACGTAAAATATTGATGAGATGTAAAATCCGTGACTGAGTTAGTAAATTTGTTGATGATGTATAAATCAGTGGGACAAGTGAAAATAATTGTTGTTCTTTATTTAAAGCTTTCTAAGGAATTCAGGTGACATTTAAGAAAAAGCGATTTAGTTATTTAGCAGCCTTCTCAATTCCCCGTGACTTAGTTATAAAATAAGAGCTTGGTGTCCGTGGCCAAAACAGCTGTGGCTTGACTTATAATTCCTCAAAATTTGTTTTTGATATATAATTTATAATGATATAAGCGTACGATACAAAATGCAGTATCGTTAAAAAACTTTTTCTTTTAGCCAACCTGATGTTGTGTATTAAATTAGTATAAAAGAGGCAAAATGAACAGGTGAAATATAGGTAAATATAAAAATACAAACTAGAATACAAGAAACAATTATTTATTCTTATTAATGTTGAAACAAAGTTTTTTTATTTCTATTTTAATAATGGGCATAAAGTTTTGAAAAAAAGAATAACAGGATTGTAATAATAAAAGTAGTAATAAATAAAATAATAGGTAGACTGTCATATTACATAGTTGTTCTGCACACATTAAACTCATTAATCATTATTAATATTAAATAATTATTAATAATATTAAGCAATGGTAATTATTACAGTAAATTTAATAATAAAAACTGCTTAGATAAGCTATTACCGCATTGTAATTATATCACTGCGGATCCACTGTAGTTTTAAATAACAGAATTATCAAGCTATATGTAATGAGATTTTGATTTATAATGATACACTCAAAAACACCTGAACAAATGCACCCGTTAGTAGTTTAAAAACTTCATAGGTACGAATTTTTTTTACTCAAGCGAGGTAATTTTATGCAGTTTATTTTTATACTGTCAATTTTAAATGTACATATGTGCATTTACAAAAATACTTCAATAAATATCCCGATCAATAAACATACGTCCCAATTTTTTTTAACTTTCACGTAGATCTTTTCTACAAAAATTAAGGTGACTAAATTTTCGTGTCTCGAACTGTATTAAAAGATAAAATCTTACATCCAGCGGAACGAGCTCATATGAGTTTCTTCAACAATAATGTGACAAGGCACAGTACATATCTTAACGATAACATTATTGACAACCTAATATTTATCAAAACAACAGATATTTTGTTACTCCGATGAACGGCATGATAAGTTTTTCGATTCTAAATTTGGACCTCATTTATTCTATTTCTACTCCACCAACAAATTATGTAAATATTGTTTATGACAATACACTGTAATGCTTACCGTTACACTATCAATAAATACGAGAATGATGGAGAAATTACTCAAAACTCAATTCAGTCCCCTTTAAATGTTCTTCGGCCCATTGGTCGAACTTTCGCGACAAGTCTTCCGACATGTAGTTCTTCCAATCACCAATCTCGCCCTTCCTAATGAAGCGTAGTTCAGTTTGCTCCAAGTAACTCTTTCCAAAGGACTTTTCTAAGATGGCTTCGAGGTTGACGGCTCGATTAGTTTTCATGTTGGTAAAAGACAGATGATCGCATAATTTATCGACTTGTTCTTCGCTTATGTCTTTTCCTAGAAACTTAGCGGTTTTCCTCACCACGGCGGGCAAGTCGTGCTTCATTTCTTCGAATTTGATGAAGAGCAGATTCGGGTCATGACGTCTGTTCCAAAAACCTGTAATAATTTATGAAGTTAACTTTTTTCAAACATATATTATCATAATTCATACTAGCCTTATGCTCCTTTTAAAAAAATATTACATTCTATGAAATATCAAATATGCCCTAATCCCTCTCCAATATATTAAAACCAAATTTTATATAGTTATATTATATTATATTATATGATTTTGTGTCTTACAAAGACAATGCTGAAATGACGCAATATATAGAAAATGTGTACAGTTGTTTCAACTAACGTACAGTGATACGGAACAGGCAATGTTGCTGTTTATTTGTGTTCAAATTGCTGGGTTCTGTACCATCCACTTTATTTCATCTATCACTTCATTATCATTTGCTTAGCTAGTTATCACCCTCCTTCTAAGTATTAATCGTAAATTGTTCTAGACGATCAGTTACAGTGTTGCAGAACCAATCGACGAGAAGATTCGCTTCTTTGTTATTATATAAGAGGTGGTGAACAGATATATTATAAACATTTACTATAAAAATCATATATCATATTACCAGTTTTAAAGGTCGTTGCAAGATACATACCAAGTATATGATTCCAAATAGGAGTGAACGGTGCTCGATCTCTCATGAAGATATCGCAAAACTCTTCAAATGTGCCTTTCAGTTTGTAAACTAGTTTACAATAATGGTAGTAGGACACGACGATGTCTTTAGGATTACGCGATGTGTATATCACCTGTTGAATTTTAATCAAGACACGATTGTTACAAATATTACTATTATGTCAGTGAAATTAAGTTTTTGATAAAGTAGGACTTCGTACAGACTTAAAAAAACCTCTAAGTATAATGCAATATTCATATCGGCAACAGTTATGCGGCTATATAAGTATTACTTCCAAAATTATAGTGCGCGTCATAGAAAGACTACGTCAGCCGAAATACTACAATTGTTGAGGGCGAATAACGCAGATACTTACTGAACATAACCATATCATCAAAAACACTACGGTTACTTAGTTACAGTTATTACAATCACTATTGAATATCAAGGGCCGGATAAAAATAAAAAAATAAAATTTCAACGATGCATTCACATCAGTTGACTTCGGTATCTTTACTGGGATATTCAGCTACATAAACGTTCTCATCTTAAACCATTACTTGATTTGAATCTTATGTTTGGGGCCGCTCACAGCGTATCCAGTATAATGAAGTTAACTATAACTGGTGTAATTTAGCTACACGTGTGTCTCAGGGTAGCGTTCTATTTCCGTTACTATTTTCTGTATTTATAAATTCAGTCACTAAAGCAATTTCATTCAAGTTTCACCTCTATGCATATGGTTTGCATCTCTACAGGAAATTGCTGACGTATTCACAGCAATAGATAAAATGAAGCCTGACCTCATTGACATCAACAAATGGGCTAAAGCATTCGATTTAGTGATCAATCCCAAGAAAAGAAAGCAATTATCATTGGCTCTAAGCACAAATGAAACTGTCTGAACCTTGATTATTTATATGAACTCTCCTTAAACAACACTCCAATTGTCTTAGATGTCGCCGATGCCTGCTGTTAAAATAAAATATTATTATATTATTGTGTAACGTGCATTGTGCACGCTAATTTTGGTTCTCTTTCATCGAATGTCTATCCTAGGTCTACTGGTAGAGATTTTTTATAAAAATAAGCAGTGCCTTTTTACAAAATTTCTTTAATTGAATTAAATTAAATTTAAATCATCTAAATGTAATTAAAGTTTCTTTTTTAATGAGGTGTACCGGAAAAATACTTTAATCTGCGTGCGTGCGTGTCCGCTCACTTATATACATATAAAGTAAATGAATGAATGAGTGTGAACTTGCGAGCATGCAATTGTGTGTGTTGTCGAAGGCAGGGAAACATTTATGACTTTTGTTATAGTAAAAGGAGCTCTTACTTTAGGCTTAGCAGACCCATCATCATTTTCAATCTCAAACGGAAGCAAGTCCCAGGGCAGGTGAGTACGTATGTAACGCGGATGCGGCAGGCGATGCTTCACCAGATTTACAGAAGTACCTTCTGTTAACTGGTCTTTCCATTCAGCGTAAGCGCCCTCCATGATACAGGAGTGTTCTAGAAGTGGGCAGCGGATCTAGGAATTAAAGAGAGATGTACAAACATCAGGTAAACTCTAACGATGAAATAAAAATAAAAATTATTGCATATGATGAAACACTCAAATTGTAAGCCATTAAAAACTTTATTTTGTGTTAATTTCTGTTTATTTTATTAGTGTTTTTTATAATATTAGAACTTTTACTGTTTATATTATTGCACTGTTTTCAGTGGCAAAACTGACCATTGCATCTTATAATCTATTTCTGTTTGCCCGAAAACCCAGTCTATTTTCATTGAACGAATTAGGTCATAATGCTGAATTAATGATAAAAGCAACATCATTCCTTAATAATTATAACTTGGGAATAGCACCGACTCGACAGCACCTACTGAGCAGTGTTTAGGGCAGACGTGGTGCTTTTTATTAGGTGCGGGTTCTGCTCGACCAATTACATAAGAACATTTCTTAATATCGCTCTTATTACGTACGCATATTTACACTTAAAAATGTAAAAATAAAAATCTTAGATGAAAAAATTAAACCGATGTTAAAAACTAAAACTATAAACAAGTACTAAAAGCAAAAATTAATTTTTATATAGTATTATCACATGCGCTAATACAGATGACTCCTAGACGCAAGGACTTCGGTGGCTTTGCAATGTAAAAGTAAATATATTTAAAATACGCCTCAATTATGCGTTCAGAAGTTTCACTCCCTATCTTAAGAACCCATCACGTTCTTCTTTTTTGAAGTCAGCTAAAAATAGTTGAAATTTATTTCTATAGAGCGCTATGATGCAATTACTGACATAATCTATACTAACAAATAAAATTGGAGTGTCTGTTTGTAATATTAAAATAACCACTCTATACTACATGCATATGAATGTATATACGGTACATATACCAAAATAACATTTTTTTCAATTTTTGTCTGTCTGTTTGTTCCGACTAATCTCTGAAACGGCTGGACCGATTTTGACGGGACTTTCACTGGCAATTAGCTGATGTAATAAAGAGTAACTTAGGCTATTTTTATTGTTAAATTCCACGCGGACGAAGTCGCAGGCACAGCTAGTTTTATATGAAAATAAACGGATTTTGACTTAGGAATTTTGACAAGCAAAATAAAAGGTTATAGTACTGTGAAGTACTATATTGGGGTCCGGGGACGAGACAAACACAATTTTGTATCTTAACGCGTGAACCTCCTTGCGCGAACTCCTCGGGGGTTCCAGTTGCTCACTACTGCCCTTTTTCCGTAGCGGTCAAACGGGGAACTCACTACGGAGTTGCCAGCCATCGCGTATGATAAAAAGTACTACACGCTATAAGGTTAATTTTTTTATCACATTTAAGTACGCTAGTTATCAAATGCAAATAAAAACGAAAAAATGCAGAATCACTGTGACGGTTGCATTTAGTAGATAACGATTAGAGGTGACCTTTAATTTCAATAAACGTTCTAAATGACTAAAAGTTTCTGTAGTAATTTAAAATTTATACATACGTGCCGCAAACATTTCGCGCCTTCGTAGTCCAAATCGTGGCCAATGAGCCAGATCATTTCCTGAGCCCACGTCGATCCTAAAAAGAAAATTTAATCTTAGACACATGCATTTCATACACATGACGTTCTCAATGGTGCTGATAATTATATAATTAAGTTACGAAATCATTTCTCGCCCGTTTTCCATTCTAATGCCGCTAACACATACCGTACTCCCCTGTACTAGTGTTGCAGGAATAAAACTTTGTTCTGCAGGCGGGATCCAGATCGAGCGAGTTATAATTGTGTCTACTTAAATAATCATCTAACAAATTATAAAATGCATATATAAATTCATAATTAAAATTCATGCACTCAGCATGAAATTTATATAGCTGAAATTTACATCGATTTAAAACACTAAACTATTTCACAATTTACAAATAAGGTTTCGAAAGTAGTACAGTTTATTTATCATGTTAATAGAAAACAAAAAAATATGATAATACTAAATAAATACAAACAATATAACAAAGCAGTGTTATTATAAAAGTGTATAATAATAATTCGAAATAAATAATATTATATAATACTTTAAGAAATCAAAAGAAGAGAAAATTCAAACCAGTCCTAGGAAACGCGCACATCCAGACATCACTATCCAGAACCGTCATATCCAGGATATCCTGACCGATCTTCATATAATCAGCTGGGAGGATAACGCGTCCTGGACTAAATTCCACCATGCAACCCTCTTTCCCGAACATCCTATCCAAATGTTCACCCGTTTCGGAATCTAGTTTTGAAAAAGTTAAATCTAGTTTAGTTCTCATTTTGAAGATTTTATTTAACTTGTACTTTGTCGTTGACTACACGTGCAGTTCGTTGCTGTACAAAACGGCTAATGATCAAATAAATATCATGTAATCTTTTAAAGTTATCTTGTGTTAAGCTATCTCTTAGTGAATTATTGAACAATATCTCCCTAAATAAATGATCCATTACAGTGAGCCCAGAACACTGAAACTATCATTTAGATAACTAACCTTCGACAGAAGAGTCCCAGGATACAATTTTTGTTTTTACTTATTATTAATTATAAACACATCAATATAGCGAACCCTAGTCACTTCTGGCTAACTTAGTTTCAACAAAAGTACCTTTGTACTATTTTCTTTTGCAGGCCAGATTTGCACAAATAATCAATATTAGGACGACTGTTAATTATTGGCAAAGCAAATCTGTAGACAACAAATTTAGTGAGACATAAGATAATTGTTCCAGTAATGATTCAGATTCAGACCACACAGAAAATATTTTTAAATTAAATAACCTCCCAATCTGATGTTTATTATTATAATTATACAGAGTCTTGTTAACAATACTAATCGAATACTAGAAATAAGTTTTGTAAATCAAAGAACGATTACCAAGTGGTTTAGCTATGAAGTTAAATTATCTCAAGTCCCTCTGTTACAAATATGGGCAGGCATGAGCCAATCATAGAGGATGAGTATTGGACAGTACTGTCATAAAATACACGTAACACACATGACACATATGTCATGCTTTGATAACATTAATTCAAGTTGAATGTAGGAACTATTTGAGGTTCGCGTATGATCATGGGCTAGAGCATTGATTCCCAAAGTGGTCCAGGTGGACCCCCAGGGGTCCACAGGAGACTCGACGGGGATCTACGTTGCCGTGGCCAAAAAATAGGGGTGCACAAATCGTAAGCGGGGGTCCACGAAAATGTATCTGGTTTCGATACCCTGATTAGAAAAAGGCATTTAAA
>PDGT01000028.1:2054652-2138649 GCA_003671415.1 Megathymus violae
ATGGCTTGAGGGCATCTTACAATGTCTCATTACTTATAGCGAAATCTGGAAAACCGCACACCATTGGAGAACAGTTAATTTTACCCGCTATTGAAGAGGTTTTAAAAACTGTTCTGCGCAAATCCTCATTTGACATACTCAAAAGAATTCCCTTGAGTAACAACACTGTACAAAGACGAATTGATAAAATGAGCTCTAATATTGAAAGTTTCTTGGGTAATTCTCTACAAACAACTCATTTTTCTATTCAACTGGACGAGTCAACTTTACCTGTTAATGAAGCATTATTGTTGGCATATGTTCGATTTGTTATGAACGAAGAAATTCATGAAGAGCTACTATTCGCGAAAACATTGGAGACGGACACTAAAGGCGAATCAATGTTTAATGTCCTGAGTGATTTTTTAGGGATAAATCTATTCCATTTACAAACGTTATTTCGGCGGCAACAGATGGAGCTCCTGCCATGGTCCGGCGATATCGTGGGTTTATAAGCCATCTTAAAAGAATTATACCAGAGGTAACTGCAATTCACCGTGTCATCCACCGACAACACCTAGTAGCGAAAAATTTGAGTGATAGATTGCACCAATCGCTTCAATTTGTGATTAATGCAGTTAACAAAGTAAGAAGTAATGCATTGAATACGCGTTTATTTACACAATTGTGCGATTAAAATGATGAAGATTTCCAACGATTGCTCTTACATACGGAAGTACGCTGGTTGTCGAAAGGTGCATGTTTCACAAGATTTTACTCACTTTTTGAATCAGTGTTAGAGTTTCTGGAAAGTAAAGATCCAGATTTAAAAGAAAACCTGATCAATTTGAAAGCAGACATCGCGTATTTGACAGATTTGTTCAAAAAATATAATGACATTAACTTACAATTACAAGGGGACAGCCTCAATTTAATAAAAGCAAAGGGCGTAATTTCAGCTTTTCTTGGAAAATTGAAATTTATGAAGCATAATATTAGACGGCGCGAATTTTCCCAGTTTTCAAACTTGTCACAGGTAGAATACCTTGATGAGGATATTCACACATACGTTCAACATTTAATTGCCTTGCATTATGACTTCAAAGTCAGATTTGAAGATATTCTGACGATGGAAATACCACCATGGGTTATAAATCCATTTGATGAAACGGAAGTGGAGAATGTGATATTATAAGAGGAGCTACTCGAACTTAGCACTGATGAGGAGCTGAAGGTGAAATTTAAAATAGGATATCAAATATTTTGGTTGCAAGCAGAAATACCCGAAAAATATCCTGGACTGTAGAGAATTGCGAGAAAGCTTTTGATAGCGTTTCCGTCGTCATATCTTGTCGAGAAAAGTTTTAGTGCCGTTACAAACCTTTTAATAAAAAAAAGGAGCAAATTGAATATCACAGAACGGGGAGATTTGCGGTTATTCCTAACAAAACTGAAGCCAAATATTGATAATTTATTGTCAATCCATCAAGTACATCCATCCCATTAAAATTATGACAATTTTGTGATTGTCATTGTAGAAATTATTAATGTTTAATTTTCGACTGAGTAATTGTGTAATAATAATACATATTTTAATTAATAACACAAGCAAATATATTATTTTTCTTTTTATTTTTACCACACTGAATGAGGAGTTTTCTAAATAAAATAAGTGAGAATTGATTGGTTCCTTGTGCTGTGAGTAGATGTCAAAAAAGTGAAGTTGAATGGAATCACTTTTTTGATTGACCAACTTTACTTTTTTGACATCCACTCACAGCACAATCAATGATTTAAGCAATCAATTGTTACTATTTTCGAAAACTGTTAATTCGTGGATGGAACGCAGCCGCAACGCAAATTTCCATAGTTAGAACTTATCTTCACATTTTTTGTCAAGTTTTGGGAATATAGTAGAAATGTAACTGCAGGGTGTCCACCTTAACCAGCAAAATTTTGAAAGTGGTCTATGAGAAAAATAAGTTTGAGAACCTCTGGGCTAGAGTGTGGCCAGTGACAGATCAGGTTAGCAGTTTTTACAGACTTCGGTCCAGTACGTCAGATAATGTTTCAGCAGACTATTCGTACACACCGGTTTGTTATATTTTTTAAAATTTTTCTATTTGTCTGCTTCTCAATTGATAAAAAAGTCATTAAATCAAAAAGTAAAGTGAGGGTGTTTTACTAGTATTAAAAATAGTGTGTTTGAGCATGTGTGCGTGTCGTATGAGCGCGTCATGTTAATTCAAACAGGAAAATAATATTTTACTGCACTTTCGCAATATGCCCAATTTTACTAGGGTTGTTTCTTTGGCGTATGCGTAGTTGAGGAAGATCATACCGTTTATTTTTCCATATTCCAGAAACTGACACAAAATATCAAGGCGCGCATGGACCTTCGTGCGAAAACACAAGCAAAGCTCATCCATAAAACTATTTAATAAAGAATCAATGAAAGAAAAATCTCAGTTACCACCCAGCAACGTCCAGCCGCACGGCTATCATCACACGAAGAACGTAAGTCAACACCAATACTGTGGCGCATTCATAAATCCGCACGTTAGGCATAAATGTGATAACTCCAACTGCCCCCTTATTTAATCTGTGGCACAATAACGAAAAGGATTGTAAATAATTGATTTTAATCCAATCATTAGCGATATGTTGAGCCTTTGTGACCATAGATAACAATATACTAATTAACGCAGTAGATAGCCAACTGACCACTCCCTGATCGACAGTCCTGCCATCTAGTTAAATTCCGCATTACTAGTTGTGGATTCTTTAACCTACAGCTTTAGTTAATTTATCTATTAATATTGTACGTAAGATGAGGTAAGTAGCTTAAAAGTGAAGATTTATCACTTTAATTGAAATTTGAACCTTCTACAGTAACATATAGAATTTTTCAAGGTACACTGAAGGATGTGTGCTAAGCATTAGCTTTAGATTTTCAAATTATTGTCAAATTGTATGTTCCCAAAAATCCTATTAGATTCCAATTTACCCCTTAAGGAGTAAATAGGTTCGAAAGTGAGGTTAATCGGAATTTTAACCAGGGCTGTGACTGTGTAATATTGTGTACAGTAATATTTTTATATATAAGTAAAGTCTTAATCAAAATATTGCATTTAAAATGTGACATTTTTAAATTTTAGGAAGATATTAACCAGTTTAAATAAAAGTATAAATTTCATTACTCAAAGAATAGGTACCTGAATGAAATTTACTACTTTAAGTTTTTGGTTTTCAACAACGTTATTTAGGAATTTCAATTTATCGTCTTAATCAAACCAAATAACTCCCACGTTATTCCAATTACACCTGCTCATATGTCAATTTCTGCTTTAGGCTCCTATTATCTCCAAAATTACCTAAAAAACGAGCGTTCGCGTAAAACTAAGATTTCAAATTAAATTATGCTATTATTTAGTTACCTTTACCGTTTCACAATCACAATCCACTAATTGATGAGGGTTAAACGATTTCCACACTTTTCATAAATGAAACAAATTAAAAAATATAAACGTTAAAAAGTACAATAATAATAATAATAATAATAATAATAATAATAATAATAATAATAATAATAATAATAATAAATACTCTTTATTGTACACCATAGCAGGGACATGTCTTGAGAACAATTTAAACAACATGAATATACAATGGGCGGTCTTATCGCTAAAAAGCGATTTCTTCCAGACAACTTTGAGGTGAGAAGTTAAAAGCATAGGAATATTATCTAGAGGCTGGGTGTACTAAACAAAATTGAATAACAGCTTAAGTATTACATATCTTATAGACAGCAATGAACGAAGTTAGTATAGGGATGTAAGTAGAACACAAAATTAAAGTTGTAAGTAATGTTTTCTGACTTTATTTTTAAAAGAGTTTAGGGAATCAACGTGACGTATGTTTTTAGGTAGGGAATTCCAAAGGCGTACGGCCGTAGCCGTAAAGGAGTTATGGTAAAATGAAGTTGAGTGAGTTGGAGTACCAAGAACAAGAGATTTTGAGGAGCGTAGGATTCGATTATGGGTTAAATGGAGAAATTTGAAATTTTCTTTGAGGTACGGTGGATATTTTGGATCAAACAGGATATTATAGAGAAGAGTGAGAATGTGAGCATTCCGGCGAAGGCGAATTGGGAGCCACTTGAGTTTGGTGCGAAATTCGGAAATATGGTCATATTTTCGAAGTCCAAATATAAACCGTATGCACAAGTTTTGAAGGCGCTCAAGTTTATTGAGTTGCTCCTCAGTAATATCGAGATAACACGCATCGGCATAGTCAAGTATAGGAAGAAGTAATGATTGGGCAAGCGAAATTTTTGTTGGAATAGGAAGAAGATTCTTGAGTCTTCTGAGAGTACCCATTGCAGCAAATAGTTTCTTACTCACTTCAGTAAGCTGCGGTACCCAAGAAAGGTATTCGTCAATATAGATTCCTAAGTTCTTAACCTTTTTTAGCGTATGGAATAGAAACATGGTCGAGTGAGACCTTTGGCACTTGGGACCAGTCAATTTTGACGACAAGTCGTGGGCTAGCTAGTATGATAGTCTGGGATTTACTAGGATTTAACTTAAGACCAAAACTTCTACTCCAGTTCGAGATATTGATAAGGTCAGCATTGGTGGATGCAATAGCAAGTGGTAAATCACCTAATGTTGCTTGATGGTATATTTGTAGATCGTCTGCATACAGAAGGTAAGGAGAAGAAATATGGAGACTAACAGAATTTATGAAGATAGAGAAAATCAGAGGAGACAACAATATTCATGTAGCCAGGACAACCTCACTTCCAACGTGTTTTTCTTTAGTGAAACTTGATTGGCTAGCTCAAATAATCATTGTAACTAGTAGCAAAAAGCATAAGCTTGTTAAAAAATTTAAAAAATGATAATCTCTTTTGAATATAATGTCACTAATAGAACGGTTTAGAAATGCAGATTCTTTTTTTTTGCGCCCAAATAAAGGGAAAGGGCTACCCTCCAGGGATGCGCGGAAGAAAGGTGGTGATCGCTCATGCATACCAGCGCAGCCGGCTGCGCTGGTTATGTGTGACTCATGGTAAACCTAGGTGCCTACCCACTAAACACCACCTGGGGTTGGCTTTGGCCGTGCGGTCTCTAAGCCTTCATAGGCTGCGACCCCTCTTAGGCAAGAGGGGCGCTGGTGGTGCCTCCAAGGGAGTATCCGCTCGGAAACCCACACTGATCAACTGTTGGGGGCTAGTATCGTCGTAGGGATGATCACTATCAGAAGCGATTTGGCGGTACATGTGGCGTGGCGTTTTTATATTTACAGAGTTTACCACAGATAAAAAATAGTTCATGGATTAATTACCATATCTATACGACGTGGCATAGATGAAAAATTTAATTTATTACACGTACACAGATGTGATACCTAATACCTAAATTACAATAGTAATATGAATATTTATAAAAATGTTATTAACTCTGATTTGAAATATAAATTAACTTGTGATACTAAGTGCCATACCACTGCAACACTGAACTAGTAGAATATTTGATAGGTAATTATTAAAACACTTTTGGAACGTTGTAGCCGTACGAAGTACGTAAAAGAGAATTTCAATGAAATACTCGTAAAATTCCAAAACAAAAAAGTCACAGGAATGTCGTAATTTTTAAAATTTTTGTTTCAATATTCAATATATAAGTTTGAAATCGCTTAAATTCAATTCTATTTTTAGAGTTCCGCACATACATACCTTATTGGATCACAAGTTTATGTGATGTAAATTTTGCCAAGAGTATCGTTCTTGGCACTATGACATATCGAGTTTATAAAGGTTTCAAAATGATATACAGATTTATGTATGCTCAGGAGGACAAATTTCTAAAAAGTACTTATAATTATGCGCAATTTAGAGCGATTGCCATTTGCCCATCAGTTTTTTCAATACACTCGTAACACGCCAGGCATATATCAGCACACGTGATGGCGATTATAGATATTAATCGTGAAATGGAACGATAAAAAAACTATATAATGATAACTGAAATAGATGATAATAACTAATGAAAATAAATGTTCTGCATGAACAAAGTTAAAAAAAATGTAAAACAGAATAATCAGGACCGTCGCCTCCGTGTTGGCTGGGGACGCGTCGGTAGGCTTTGGTGTTACGGACGTCAGTGGACAGCGGTGATCACTCACCAGCAGGTGGTCACTCTGCTCGTTTGTCAGCTACTTACATAAAAATAGTAATATTGGTGAATTACATAATCATTATGTGTGCTATTGTTAAATTGATAATTCTAAAGTTATTGTGGTTGTAATACTTAACATTAATTTTGTAATTAGTTACATGACACACATAATTATAAACAATTTAAATAAATAAAGCATTATTTAGTAAAAATTTTAAATTCATATTTTGCGAATAGAAATTATTGTAAAATTCGTAATAAAATATGTTGAATACAGCAAATAGTACATTGATTATACGTCATTATTGTTACTTACAAAACGTAAGGTTATATAATACCATACCTAAGATTGTTCATTGTTGTATATTGTATATTTGTAATTACCAAACTAAAATAATACTTTGACGAATATAATTCAAGTCGTTACGTTACACAGTAGCCGTATTCGAGTAACAATAATATTTTGGGTAAATCATGTATTTTAGACAACGAGAAAAGTTACTTTTCTAATGAATATCCTATGGTTAATGCACACATTTCTCTGTGCACGTGTATACTTAGACCTAAGTTTCTGAAATAAATTCGATGAAAACTATTGAATAACCATAGATACTGTGTAAAATAAATGTATACGTTGTGAGTCAATTAAGTCTTTCGTCCATTTGTCCAGTCGTTTTGAGATTGAAAATGTTGTACTTAATATTTTTTTTACTGTTACAATATTTATGTACGTTTGAAATATAGTTCGTTGTTGCAAACGTAGATAACTAATTTATTATTAATTTTACGTTTAAACGTTTCACTTTCGTGAGTCGTAAATCTCAATGGAATGATTCCCGCGACGATCTACGATATAGATAGATAAATATCGTTTATTTCACTGAATGTGTCACTATTGTGTAAATAAAACGCATCGAAGCGAATCCTCTGTTTTTTTTAGTAAAATTTGTTTCATATTATGTTGCATTGTCTACTAGATTTTATAGTAGCTTAAAAACGTTAATAACCTCAACTGACGCCATAAATATTGTAACTCACAAAATTATTAAATTATCGTAACTAAAAAATATGGTAACTCTAACAACTTAATATCTTAATAATTTAATCTTAACGCTTAACATATTCTAATAACAATAATTAATTTGACATTAACTAGTAATCTTTTTAAAAATATGGAGCACCCGTGTTGTTTTAGTAATGGGTTTTTCTAAATCTGTGAATTTAAAATATTATTTAAATTTTTTTGTCTCTGAACAGAATGTCCATATTAACTTTTATTTCCTATCCTGCGGGAAAAGTTTAATTTTCTAGGATAAAAATATTCTAGATTATGACCCATATTATGGTACTAAAATGTCAAGTACCTATTATCCAAATCTGTTTCTGTGTGCTGGCATGTACATATATGTATATATACAGTCATTTTGACCAACCACGACAACAACATTTATAGGTCACAAATCTTCTCCAGTAACCGAATCCGATCTTTTCATTCAGTAGAGACCCTACTGAGATAAGCCGCTGTTTGCTATTACATAACATTGACTATTCACTTTATGTAGCTCCAAATACGAAGCATGCATTCAAAAACCGTATTTCCGTGTTAATAAAGCACGAAACAAGGAAACATTCATTTCGTGCTGTTGAAGTCACTACCACTTCTTGATTAGCTGCTTTAATCGCTTCCTACTTTCTACGGACATTGAACATGAAGTACTGTGACGCAACTAAAAGTACATTCGGGTATAAAAATAACAAACTATTTACTTCAATTTAATGAATCCTCATTTTTTTTAATCCGGTTAACAAGCAAGATACTGGCTTTTTATCTTGCTACCTGATGTGCTGACGTAAACCGCTGATGGAGGCCATTAATCATCACGTAACTCGTTCGTATGGTCACCGGATTTTATCAGAAAAATATTTTGCTACTAAATTTATTATTATATACGCATTCAAGATAAAATAATTCAATGCAAAAGGGGATGTATCTTTAAACAACATTTTCTTCTAGACAGCCTAATGTTGTGGTCTAACTAAATGGGTATAAAGAGGCAAGGCGCACAAGATATGTGGATAAATATAAATATACAAACTAGAAAACAATACACAATTTTTTATTGTTAAAATTGTTGAAACAAAGTCTTTTATTTCTATTTCAATAATGACCACAAGGTATTGGAGAACATAATATTAGAATAGTGATATGAGAAATAGAAGGTAGCCTGTGATATTTGCATGGTTATTCTGCCACCACACAGATTGAACTTATTATTATTAATAATATTAATCAATGTTCATTATTACAATAAACTCAATAATAAAAACTGCTTAGATGAACTATTAGCGCACTGTAATTATACCACTGCGGACCACTGTAGTTTTAAATAACTGAATTACCAATCTGTATGTAATGGGATATCCATTTACAATGATAAACTCCAGAACATCTGAATAGAGGCACCTGTAATTAGTTTAAAATTTTAAAGGTACTAATTCTTTTCTTTTACCAAAACGAGATTTTTATGCAGTTTATTTTCATACTGTCAGATTTAAATGTGCATATGTGCATCTATAAAAATACTTCAATAAATATCCCGATCCATAAACATACATCTCAATTTTTGTTGTTAGTTGATGTTACCTTAACATTCATGGTGGTTCAATTTTCGTGTCTGTAACTGTATTAAAAGATAGTAGAAAAAAATCTTATATCCAGCGGAACAAACTCATATGAGTTTCTTCAACAATAATGTGCCATGGCACAGTACATATCTTAACGATAACATTATTGACTACCTAATATTTATCAAAACAACAGATATTTTGTTACTCTACTGAACGGCATGATAAGTTTTTCGATTCTAAATTTGACCTCATTTATTATATTTCTACTTCAACAACAACTTATGTAAATATTGTTTATGACAATACACTGTAATGCTTACCGTTACACTATCAATAAATGCGAGAATGGTTGAGAAATTACTCAAAACTCAATTCAGTCCCCTTTAAATGTTCTTCGGCCCATTGGTCGAACTTTCGCGACAAGTCTTCGGACATGTAGTTCTTCCAATCACCAATCTCGCCCTTCCTAATGAAGCGTAGTTCAGTTTGCTCCAAGTAACTCTTTCCAAAGGATTTTTCCAAGATAGCTTCGAGGTTGACGGCTCGATTTGTTTTCATGTTGGTAAAAGACAGATGATCACACAGCTTATCGACTTGTTCTTCACTCATATTTTTCTCTAGAAACTTAGCGGTTTTCCTGACCACGGCGGGCAAGTCTCGCTTCATTTCTTCGAATTTGATGAAGAGGAGATTTGGGTCGTGACGTCTGTTCCAAAAACCTGTAATCATTTATAAAGTGAACTTTTTTCGAACATATATTGTCATATTTCATACTAGCCTTGTAGTAAACTGGGCATTGAGACTTCGCTGAGAAATTCATTTCATTTCGGAATTTAAACTCCTTTTAAAAAGATATTACGTTCTTCGAAGTCTGGCCTATCGAGTATGCCCTAACTCCTCTCACTGTGAGTGGACCAGCTGTAGAGAAATGTCGGGTTGTAACCATGATAATGATAGAGATGATGATACATTGATCAATTTAATATATAATTACTACTACTAAAAATACTGAATTCTAATGTATTGACATGAATTGGCACGCGACCGGTCATGGCTCACTTGGAGAGATACAGGTATGTAACGAAATTGATAATCTGTGCAAACGTTCTTAGTGAATAGCCACTGCAATCTAACATTTCGAACATCCATAGATACAGTCAGAAGGAGACGTCTAGACAGGCGAAAGGTCAAAGAAAGTGGCAAAGATGCGGTCGCGAAGCTAACATAACGATTAGAGAAAAGTGTTACCTAATCGTTACACCAATGATATTCTACTCAAACTTTGTATAGTTTATTCATGAAATGACAATGCTGAAATAACGCAATATATAGAGAGTGTGTACAATTGTTTCAACAATGGCAATGAAGATCATTTAAAGTTCTTACGGGGTACTAACTAACGTACAATGCTACTGAACAGAACTGAACTGTTTTTCGTGTTGCAAATTGCTGGGCTCTAAATCATCCAGTTTAATTCAGCTATCACTTCATTATTAATCGTAAGATGTTCTCAACGATTCAGTTACAGCATTGTAGACCCAGTCAAAAAAGGTTCGCTTCTTTGTTATTTAGCAGATGGTCATAGCACCGGTGGTCTTACATGTGGTACAGAAATGTGATAAAACATTTACAATAAAAATGATATAACATTAAAAGACCTTTGCATGTTACATACCAAGTATATGATTCCAAACAGGACCGAACGGTGCTCGATCTCTCATGAAGATGTCGCAAAACTCTTCAAATGTGCCTTTCAGTCCGTGAACTAGTGTACAGTAATGGTAGTAGGAAACTACCATGTCTTTCGGATTACGCGATGTGTATATCACCTGTTGAATTTTAACGTTTGGACTCAAGACACGATTGTTACAAATATTATTATTGTGTGAGTGAAATTAATTTTTTGATCAAACAGAACTTTGTAAAGATTTAAAAAGTCTCTCAGTATAATGCAATATTCATTTAGGCAATAGTAACGGGACTATATGAGTATCACTTTTAAATATATAGTGTGGTTCATAGAAACACGATAATTGCTGAGGACTAATCACTCAGATACTTACTGAACATATGATCAAAAAATAATACTGTTACTTAATACAATTACTACAGTCACTTTTGAAAATTGAGAGTCAGTTAAAAATAAAAAATAAAAACTTAAATATTACACAGTATTTCAATATGTAAAAAACAATTTACCACAGTTAAAGTGACGAATACTTTAAGAAAATTGCTATATTACAATCTTCTAAGAATGAGTTGCATCGCGGAAATCCTTAAATCTGCGTGCGTGTCGGCTCACTTATATATATATAAAGCAAATGAATGAGTGCGTGTGAAACATTTATGAGTTCTGTTACAATAAAAGGAGCTCTTACTTTAGGTTTAGCAGAGCCATCGTCATTTTCAATCTCAAGCGGAAGCAAGTCCCAGGGCAGGTGGCTTCGGATGTAACGCGGATGCGGCAGGCGATGCTTCACCAGATCTACAGAAGTACCTTTTACTGACTCGTCGTGCCATTTAGCGTGTTGGACCCCCATGATGCAGGAGAGTTCGACAAGTGGACAGCGGATCTAGGAATTAAAATGAGGTGTACAGATATCAGAAACACTAACGATGAAATAAAAAAAAAAATTATTGCATATGACGAAACACTGAAATTGTAAGCCATTAAAAACTTTATTTGATGATAATTTTTGTTTATTTTATGAGAGTTATGGCATAGACATACATAAAAATACATACATACGAACTTAGAACGTTCTTTTTTAAAGTCGACTGAAAATGGTTGAAATTTATTTCAATGCGGTATCGTATTATTTCAATATGCTTTGATTAGATTACTGTCATAATTTTATAATAAATAAACGGATTCTAAGTTAGGAATTAATTTTGAGAGGTAAATAGAAGGTTAAGCAAAATTTTTGTTAAGTGTAGTGTCCTTATGCGATGAAAAATTAAAATATACACAATCAAAGAGATCGTTTCATTTAATAGTCGACTACTAAAGGATGACCTTTGATTTCAATAAACGATTTAACTGACCAGGTTGTAATTTAAAAAATATACATACTTGTTGCAAAAATTTGGCGCCTTCGTAGTCCAAATCGTGGCCAATGAGCCAGACCATTTCCTGAGCCCACGTCGATCCTGAAAAGAAAATTTAATCATTGACACATGTATTACATACACATGACGTTCTCACTGGAGCTGGTAATTATATTATTTGGTTATGAAATCATTTCTCGTCCGTTTTCCATTCTTAATGCCGCTAACACGTATGTACGTACTCCCCTGTACTAGTGTTGCAGGAATAACATTTCGCTCTGCAGGCGGGATCCAGATCGAGCGAGTTATAATAGTGTCTACTTAAATAATTATCGAACAAATTATAAAATAAATATATCAATCCATAATTAGCGTTCATCATGAAATTAACATCGATTTTAAACACTAAACTATTCCTCAGTTTTCCAATTAGGTTTCGAAATTAGTACAGTTTATTTATTATGTTAATAGAAAACAAAAAAATATGAAATATAATATAAATAAATACAAAAAATATAACACAAAGCAGTATTATATAAAACAATATAATAATAATTCAAAATAAATAATACAAAAAATTCCAAACCAGTCCTAGGATACGAGCACATCCAGACATCAGTATCCAAAACCGTCATATCCAGGATATCCTGTCCGATCGTCATATAATCAGCTGGGAGGATAACGTGTCCTGGATTAATTTCCACCATGCAATCCTTCTTCTCGAACATCCTATCCAAAAGTTCACCCGTTTCAGAATCTAATTTTGAAATAGATAAATCAGGACTAGTTCTCATTTTGAAGACTTTATTTAATTTGTACTTAGACGTTGATATTTACTTTCACATTGAAAATAGTTTTACATTCGCAGTTGACTACGCGTGCAGTTCGATGCCGTATAGAACTGCTAATGATCGCGTGCAATGCTGACATTATGGTCATCTGTTAATTCTCACTAAGTTAAGAGTGTTCACTTTAGTTTCTACACTAGTAGCCCACCCACACTACGCTTCGAGAAACGTAATCGTAAATTTTATTCATAGCTCTCCAAATAATCATTTAATACTCTTACGTGTAATAAATATCATGCAATCTTTTAGAGTTATCTTGCCTCTGAGGTATCATTTAGTAACGTATCCAACAATATCTACCTACATAAATGATCCATTACCGTGAGTCCAGAGCACTGAAAATATCATTTAGATACATACTAATAATATTCAGCAGAAGTGTCACACAGGATACAATTTTTGTTTTTACTTATTATTAATTACAAACACATTAGCATAGTGTAACTTAGTCACTCTTGGCTTTAAGACACCCCCATTAATATAGGACGGTAACACCGACGCCGCCGAGCTATTCCAGTCCTTCGCGGTACACATAACGAATGACAAAGCCAAGCACATCATCTGACGGAAAGAATGTCCTGACGAAGCACTGGTTACATTATCATTTCTTCAGGTCATCAATCGCATAGACACCCCGAGATTTAAGGACTAGTTTGTGGGTCATACGGACCATTGGAATTGGAAGTATTGTAATGAGGTATATGTATGTCTTGGCCTATATTTTGATAACAACAACTGCTTTGAATCAATATTCAATGCCCTAATCAGCGCTGTTATAACTTTAGTACCCAGTTTTCTTTTGTTTGTTAATCGATATTATTTGTTTGATAAATATTGCCGAGCTTCAGTGCTATCAATATGAACATTGGAAACAGAACTTTATTTAATGATTGGGGTCGAATTTCAATCACTAGGCGAACATTAGTTTGATTAAATAATAACAACATTTTATAACGAAAGTATTGTTCAAAATACCAAGCATCATTTGTGGACAAAAACTACTACTAAGAAATTTTTCGCGGTTACAACCAACAAAAGAATTGATGGTAAAGAGTATGGTAAAGAGAGTAGTACTAATAAATTAGTAAATGAACACCACCCCCCACATATGAAACATGGAAGACATCTTTGACGCGTCGGCGACTTATGGTGCAACAGTTAACCACTTATTGACTCTATCTAATACTGCAAGCGAATCTTTTAGAATCTCAGATATGTTATTAGCTGATAACAGTATCATAAGAGTGTATACGTAAATCCACTAATAAGTCATATTTAACTAATTAAAATTATTAATTAATTAAAAGAGAAAGCTTTTGCGACAGCTAAATGCTTGCTACACATCTATTACTCGTATAATCTGTTTAAACTTTAATTAGTGGATAGGTATATATTATATGCAATGTTTAATTTAAAAGAACTTATAAAGATCGTCATTTTTAAACTCCAATTCCAAAACTCAATTATTAATTTTGAAGATTAATTTTTCAAATTTTCTTACTTTTTTTCATTAGTTTGGGATACTTACAAGCAAACACAATTAAAACCAACCTTTTATTGTTGCACAAATAATTGTTGCAGCCTTAATCAAATAAAAGATTCGGATGAAACAATATGAGTGATAAAATAAAAATTAAGCAAAAACCAATATTTCACAGTTTTACTACCCGCCTGTATAAATTCACTCGTATACGAAAGTGTTTTCTTCTTGCTGCGGCTTGTTGCCTCACGAACCGCTTTGATTTTCTTTATATTTACTAGAATGCTTTATACTAGAATGCAGATTTAACGCAGGGTAAGATCTCGGTAAAACTTTTATATCGTAAACTTTTGGATAAAATAGATATTGTGTAGACATCACCAGAAAAAAATAAAACAGTGGTGGTGAATAAATTAAAATTAATTAAAAGAGTAAATTATGTAATTGAATAATTGACGGACATAGTAGCAGGGATGAATATTTATTCTTTTAATAGTTGATTACGAGAATGAATAATGTGTCCATAAATGAAACCCTGGTCTGACCATCTGTACGCCACAGCCATTTTTCTCAGGCTATTTGCAGTACATAGATAACATTAGTGTGGTGTATAAACAGGTGCCACTTTTTAAATATAAATAAAGGCTGAAAAAAATTCGTTGCTTATGAATAGGTCTTTGTATGGTTCAAATTAATAATTTAATTTTTTTTATTGCCAGAAGGGCAGACGAAAAGGCGGACGGGCCACCTGATGGTAAGTGGTCACCGTCGCTCATGAACATTGGCAACACCAGGAGAATCAACAATGCAACGAACGCCATGGCAAATGGAGTTTTCTTAGCGCCAAACGCACAAACTTGTATCTTCTTGGGGTTGAATTCGACTAAATTAAATTTACCCCATTCTGAGACCCGCTCCAGAGAGTACTCGACTTCAGACACAAGTTTTATTGTATTATTCTCCACTTGCAACCGAGAGATATTTGCTGGGCGCGCTTCTCCCGTACTATCATCCGCATAGCAATGAAAGTCATTAGTTTGCTGTAAAATTTCATCGATATGCAGAATGAACAGCGTAAGAGATAGCGCGGACCCTTGAGGAACGCCAGCGTTAATCAGTTTCATGTCTGAGCAGCTACCGTCAACTACGATTTTAATATGCCGCTTAGACAAATAGCTAGCTGTCCAATTGCATAACCTCCCGAGGAGACGGTAACATCGAAGCTTCGCGAGAAGGGCCCTATGCCAGACGCGGTCGAAAGCCTGCTTTCTAAAGCCTGAGCCCAGCGGTGTGTGAGTTATGTTAGAAAGTCACCAGCTGATCGACTTTGGTGGAAGCCATATTGGCGATCACTACAAATTAATTAAGTAATTTTTTTTTTAAATTACGCTCCCTAAAATTTAAATTTGTCTCATCCTCGAAATTTTTAAAAGTGGGATGAATTTTGAAGAAAATTTAAGTGATAGTTACATGCTAGTTTGACTTCAGTAATTTTAGAAACAATTTAAAACTTTTGCACCATACAGGAAATAAAGTAAACTTATTAATGCTAAAATTATTATTCAACCTTCGGAAAGTCAGAAAAAAACAATGGCGGTATATTCAGACACATTGTCATTGCAAAATGTACAATACCAAGCGAGAAATAAATATGAATACATAATTTGTACATCATATAATATAAAGAGGGATTTTATTTACAAGAGAAATTTAAATATTTGAAGTAACTTCTAAATACTTACTTCTAAAAGTGAATCTGAAATCTCCTTATCGTTGTTGTATATATTATTATACTACCTATTAGTTAAATATTAGCTACTGTGCTCATTAAATCCATGATGATTAATTTGGTACAGTTTCCATACAATTATGTTTATTTTATTTATTTGTATATATTGTCGTATAGTATGTACATATATCGACGCTGGAAAGCGTAATTGCTGTACCCAAGAATAAACAACTTACACCAGAGCCAAAAAAACATTTTAAATATTAGAAAAAAATCATAACTTTATATTTATTTGACCTAGAAACGACATTTTTGGAGAGATTAGGTATTTTATGTTTAGCTATCATTTGCTCGTGTTGGACTTCGCCTAAAGTAGTTTTTATGGATTTAAATTTGGGTTACGACAATTGTAACTTTTTTGAGACCTAATAAACGTTGCAAATAGAACATATCAATATATAAAATTACTAATTTGTAATATTTTTTTGGACAGCGTATATGCTATAAACATTATATTTAATACGTCATTATTACTCTTAAGAGTTGTAACCCAGTAAATTTGTTTTTTACTCAAACATAATGCTGTCATTTGTGTAATAAACAAAATTGATCGAAAAGAAATTAAACACTACGATTATGTATCATTTTTATTTTTCTTTCATAGTCCTCTCTTTGTCTCTAATTAACAATTTTTTCATTTACTTCACCTTGTAAAATATTTATTTTCTTTAAATTTCAAAGTATAAAATTTAAAAAAATACCTAAATAATATTTTTTTATTGTTATAAAATCTTCTTAAACAAACTTAGATTAAGTGGGATAGATTAAGGGGGATAGATAAAGGGGGAACATTAAATGTCCTTGACAAATAACATGAAAATCGGTTCACCTGATTTTATTAAGCAATCGAGTCATTCCACTGAACCAGAAATAAATGAAAAATTTGATTTTGCCGTACGCTGGGCATATCATCAAGCTAGACAAAATGGCTTTTGGTACTAATCGTTCACGTCGTTTGATGTGGTTTCCATTGTGCATATTGTACTAACAGATACACCTTTAGTCAAAATTTTGCAAAATATACAATCCATATACTAGACTACTACCTAGACGCCTACGTCTCAACAAAGGCCTTTCTAACAATCGCATTAATGTAAGTAGGTATATGGATAGGTGATAGGTGAAGGTATGGGTGTGTTCAGGCTGAGAGGCGCAAATATTCGGCGTATTTATCTTGGGTTGATGCTTGAGACCGCAAAACTCCGGATATCAGGTTGAAGAAGCAAGCCTTTAACCCCACCGCCAAGTCCTACAAAAAGACACTACAGAAGCTGAATCTTAACCGTATCCAACACATCGGCGCAAAACTCTCGAACCAACCATCTGGCAGTAGAGTTTTTTGTTCTCTTGCCAAAGCGGTTGAGACTAACTTCTGTCGGCTCACACTGCCTCCATTGGTAAAATGGCTCATACGGCTAAAAAGAAGATGGATTTTTTCGCGTCTCTGTTTACCGACAATTCGCGTCAAGATGCTAGCAACAACATACCACCACAAATAACTCACTGCGTTGTCCCTATGCCCGAAATCGGCATAACGAACGAGGAGCTTCTCAAAACCTTGCGGTGTCTAGACGTGAAAAAGTCCAGTAGTCCTGATGGAATACCAGCGATTGTACTAAAGGCGAGTGTTCCAGAGTTGTCTCATTGTGCGCAGGAATTATTCGAAATAATTCCCCCATCACCGTTTCTCCATCGTACAACTTGACTTACGGCATGTCTTCATCCTTACGTAGTGAACGTACCGTCTGCACGGACGACGCGGTTTGCGTCTTCATTCATTATGCGCACTGCAATGGACTGGAATAAATGGCCCGCGCGGAATGTCGGAGTCTTCAAGAGGAGAGTGAATAGGCTATTTATAAGTTAGTGCGTTCAACATCTTAGACTTCATCACCACTTACCATCAAGTGGGATTGATGTCAAGCTTTCAGATCATTTTAAATTTATTTACAGCGTTGAAAATTGTTATACGTTGATAGGCACACGTCACATCTTTATTAAACTGTGTAGTAAAGAGAACCGAACGATCTACAAAAATACACTATCTACTGAATTGGTAAAATTGACTGGATTTGAAGCATAGGATATTTCTAATTTTTTCGTAATCATTTGACAGTTCTGTATGTATATTGCCTTTTGTATATTTTTTTTTATGTAAATAGCCGACAAACGAGCTGACGAACCGCCTGTTCGTAAATTGTCACCGTCGGCCATGGGCATTAGTAACACCAAAGGCACTAATCACTGATGCGTTGTCGGCCAAGAAATGAGAAAAAAGAATGTGTATTTAACATTTGACAGTTTTGTACATTCTGTAAATCGTTTTCTCAATATTCCAAGTTAAGATTGGTTGCGGTTTTGCGGCGAAAGTTATATCGTCTTCAAATATACCAGAAGGAAACATTTATTACAACATGAACACGAACTCGCATCGCTTCGAGAATCGTCACTTATTTTTATCGGGCACTACAAAATTTAATGATTACGTCATCTTAAACATAAAATCTAAATTTTAATTTTTCAATAACATGAAATTCATACACAGACTCGCGTACCCCAGATTATTATCTGGTTAAAGTAACTTACAAGCAACGATAAATGTCCGTATCTAATCAAAATAATAAAATACTGCTTGGATTTGATAAGCGATGCATTTCTATCTTTGATTGAACTGATTTGAATGGATGAAATGGAACGATCATCTAGTGTAATTATTAAGTTATTTGTTATCAAGTTAATAATAAACGAAGAATAAGTTTTATTAATATCCCATGATCTTAGGAAAATATTTTAATCGAATCCAATATTAATAATAATGAATGATGAGGAAGAATAAAGTTGAACGATGAACGTTGAAAGGTGACTTAGGGACAAACATGTGGCTATGTACCTACCACCTAATAATTTAGACACATTATACGTCATATTTATATAGGTGACAAAACAATCACTAATGATCATCACTGCTGATAATTTGGATCTCAGAGTATTACACGACTTGACTCGGAATGATCTCGTCCGTTGGACAGGACTTTGTCTTTGTATTTCTCAGGCCTGCTCAGTATCCCAGGTCTCAATCCTATTCCAGGCTCTTGGAGTGTTGAATGTCTCAAATCCGTACAGTTTAAATTCAAGGGTATTGACAGGAAATATCTAAATCGGGGAATCCGATATATTTATTAGCCACCCATGCATAGATGCTAAGTTTGATTCATCATAATATCCAGTTCGATAGTGATATACCTATTATTAAGTCAGGATAGGTTTTACTCAAGATTTAAATATATATCAAGAACGTTACATATTTGTATATAAAATTAATGTGATAAACTGGGAATCAAACCTTGAATATTATTTATTGATTATATTTCGACAGGTAGTCAAAAAAGTCAAAGTGCAAGATTCTGAGATTAGTTTTAAGACTTTGCAACAATCGGATGAATCGAACCTCTCCAAATATAAGCACTGAAGTAGCGAAGTGAAGTACACTCCAAGTTTCACTTAATCGCTATTGGTTTATATCCAGAGCATTCTCTAGTTACCTGTGGTTAACTTAATTAGAGACTCGATGGAAATCGATACCGCGCATGTCCGTTCTAGCAGAGCTTTTTTCATGCTTATGTCAATTTCCTCGTGAATATACATTGTACACACCCTGTTGATATTGAGTGTTGTATATGACAGCCTTTGTGTTTTTTATTTTATATATTGAATTTATTAAGTAAACAAGCGAGAATTACAGCATGTCTAAAGTTATTAACGTAAATTCCAGCCTGGCCTATGAAATACTGCTGTACTTAAATTCCTTTTATTTAGGAATGTTTATAGTTTGTGAGACGGCTATGGGAATACTTAAAGTGATAAATGTTACTTACCCCGAAGATACCCTAGCCACGGAGACTGGAATATTCTGCGCTTTGTGCCTTATTGAAACACTGCGCATATTCCTCGGTAGAAGAGGAAATTTGGCGAGTAAAAGTAAGTAATACCTTTGCGGACAATGTAAACTTTAGATATAAATTAAAAATCGAATGCATATCATACATAATTCCATGACAATATCTTTTCATTTTAATATCCGACAAACGAGCCACCTTACGACAAGCAGTCACAATAGGTACCTTTTTTTTTTCTTTTTTTTTTGTTTTTTGGCGCAGGGGAATCCATTTACGGATGATATCCAGGACGCCCGGGTGGCAGTCCTAGACGTATGTCGGACTCGGCACTTTGGGAGTGCAATACCGTACTAAACCCCTGCGGGAGCCTTCAGCCGCTTTAATTGGAGGGTCCCGGATCTGCAGGCAACAGGATCCCTCCAGCGACAGGCTGGCCTCGGCGAAAAGGCCAGACTTCTCCTCCATGGGGACTGTCCGGCTCACCTCTGAACAGTCCCAACGACGCCGTGTCTAGCAGGGCCGGGTTCCCATCCCGGCCCGACACGGGCACAGGGGCGTTACTGGAGGCGCATTAAGTAGCGCCTCCTACGCACCCCCATTCGTCGCCCGCGGATGGAGGCCACGTCGGCGGCCTCCTCTCTCACCCGCTCGTCGGCCTCCTTCTGGGACATTACTGTCTCGTAGAAGGAGACCATCGCCTTCCAGGACTCGTCGTCGCCGAGCATCGCGGTGATGATGCTCGGAAGCGACAAGTCCCCTCCGACGACTGATGTCAGATCCCGACGCAGCGCCGCCCATCTCGGGCACACCTCGAGGGTGTCATAATAGGTACCTACCATAGTCATCACCGACATAATGCCTACTAAGATGGCAATGAGGGACCCGCTTGTTACCGACTCTCTGACAATGCAACCGAGACACATAAATACTTCACGGTTGTTTCTAAGAACCTCGTTCGTTATTTAGGAGAATGCATCACGAACGGAAGTGCAGGTCCTTGACATCCTTACGTCACGGCAAATGGAAGAATCATGGCGTGATGGATTGTGTCAAACGTAAGCGATCCACTAAGCAGTGCTGTCAATCGCGAGGAAAACCCTCGATTTGCGGGAAATTGAGAGTTAGCGAGGGGAGAGCAAGGGGAATGACATAAATCGCGGAATTTCGAGAAGTCCAGACCAATTTTTTCGGTAGGTTAAATATATTTCATATCGGATAATACTTACACCTAAATAATAACGTTCGAACTTGGCAGTTACAGCTCGACACTACTAACATCATGTTAATGACAACACCACTCAAATGCCTACCCAACTGTAATTTGAACTCTGTTTTATATTTTCAATACCATTATTATTATTATTTATGTTTGTCGATTCATTTAAATTGGTGCGCAGGGTAAAATTTTAGAAAAGTGGTTAAAAAGTGCAGCTATTGTTAAACAAGTAATATAAAAAAAATTTAAGTCAATTCCTACGTAGATCACAAAAGAAATATTTTAATTCAGTTGGTTTTTACTAATTAATTACATTTGAACTAATTTTGTATAAAATAGTGTTTTAATTTCAAAAATATCATATCAGAGAATTTGTGGGGTATGAATCAAAAGCGGAGAATTTCAGGTAATTGCACTGACGTGACGTGGGGAATCGAGAATTTTTAATTGGTGGCACAGCCACAAGTTAAGTAAGGGGCGTGGTCAGGATTTGCACGAGTACAGCAAATGGTAAATATTGCGTGAGCGCGTATCATCGTTACATAGAAGTCGAAACTACGTCCGAAATCTTTAAGCGGTACAACAACTATCCGCAATGGAGCATAGCGTCGAAGTCCGTTCCAGATTTTCTCAACTACAATTGCAGTAGGGCGCAAAAAAACTGCAATGGAAGCAATCTTCCCTTCTCCACTTCGTAATATAAACAAGAAAAGTTCCTACCTATGTACAATTATTTATCATTAAAAGCGTGTTTAACGCACTCGAAACCTAATTGAGTACATTTCTCTGTGCGCATGTGACCAAAAGTGGCGACATTGAAAATAATGTTTTATTAAATATATTTTCAGAGATCGCAGTGCTGTTCTCGGTTCTACTTACTATACCTTCAGCTGTCGCAGTTTGCTACTTCCTCATTTGTCAGACGTATATTCTGCGGCTGGAGTACATTTGGTGTCTGGTCATGTTGCTGTTCCACGGATTGGAACTATCATTTGCTATCTTATACATTTTCACAGTATGCCAATCTCAGAAGTATGATTAATATTTTTAAGATATAGGTAAGACTAACGGGAATTGTCCAGTACAGGTATATTGAGGTAAATCTGATAAAGGGGTTACTTCTTTATTCATAATTTCATCCAAAGTAATAATATAAAAAAAAATTATAGAAGGTACATCCAACAATACAAAAATTGTCTCCTCAATCGGTAGTAATATATATAAAGCATAAGAAAACAAAAACACGTTTGTATATTTTAATTATAGGATGAATATAAAATATATTTTGAATAACTACAGGCAAGCACATTTAGTCTTTTGTAGACTTGTAATATTTCAATACACGATTCATCATACTCGAATTCTCTCTGCATATACCTACCATTTGACTTGACGAGCTAGAAGTGTAACAAAACTGATAATATGAAGATGTCTCGTGTACAAAATTTCGTTATTTATAATTTTTTAAATTGTGATGTAAAAACACTAACGCAATCTTACGTAAACTGCACTAGATTGATTTTGAAAGCTGGATCGAGTGTGGATAAGATAACCTGCCCTGTAACAACTTACTATCCTTTAATTGTCATACTCGGCAGATAAAGGCTTCCAAATAAATGTTTTTAATAAAAAAAAAAATTACGACATCTTTACTAACCCAAGGAAATTACGGTAAAACAGGGAAAGTACAATGCTAACTTTGTGATAGACAATACACATAACAATAAAATCAGTACATTCAGATCTATTTACATAAATAATACATATTCTCATGGATTAAAGTATATTGTTACATTAAATAATTGATAGTAATGATCCCCTTTCGCAATTATCGCAAAGTATTATACAATTTTAAAATAACTTATTGGCATTTCTTGGATGCTGTTATGGACTGCCAAATAAGTTGTAAATAAATAGTTAAATGCCAAACGTTTAATGGACTGGTAAATTTAATCGTATTATAAAAAAATTATGAATAAAGTAATATAGATGTTTATTTTATAGGGATGATGTTTCTCTAAAAAATGCAATGATTGATTATTGTAATTTACTAATGAGTACTCACAATCTAATAAATAGTCTAAGTGTCAAAAGTTTCTCCTCACCACTACAGTCTTGGTGTCACCATGATTATATATATATATACTTAATGATATTAATAAAAATGTTTATTTGCTCCCACAAAAGGTCTTAGACTACTGCTTAGTGACAAATTCATATTCATAGTCCTTACCTAGTGAGAGCCTAGTGCCTGATTTATTTTAATATTTTTTATAAAAAAAAAAATTAAAACCTATATTACCCTCACTTGGACAGTAAAGAATTTTATGCCTAGACATTTTTACACAATAAATTTCTAATCGGTTTGAATATCGTTGAAAATACAAAAGTTATGAGTGCAGTTAAAATGATGTAATTTATACTTGTAAAAAGAAATCACTTGTTGCTTTATTACATTTTCAATATGATTTCTGTCCTAGTAAAGAACATATTATGTACCTATTTATTATATAAATGGTCTTAATATTGTAAGAAAATCACAAATGACCATTAATTGTGTACATAACCCAACTGTGTACATTAGTGTACTTTTAATATTTTATGTTATTCAATAATTTTTTTACACAATATTTTTTTATAAGTGTAGTACTTATTTTTAAAAGAAATTTTTTCTAGTAGACCTAGGAATGGATAAAAAACAAGAGAACCTTGCAAGTGTATTACATTTTTATTTAATAATAACACATTTTAATGTACCTACTTTTGTTCACCTACATCAAATAGGGGAATTTCATATATTTCCTTTTATACACATTTGCTACTCAAATATATGCTAGTTTAATCTACTAATTACTTTATTCACTTTAATTACAGATTTTATTAAATTTTTCATTCAAGTTAAATACACTATTTTAAACAATATAATAAATATTTAAGATAATAATCATTACTTGTATTTTTTGCATTGAAACAATTATAACTTTTACTAGTTGTCTTACTTTTTTGCGCATTATGTATAACATTTATTATTAATATTCATCTGAAATATTATTGTGACAACTTATTAATCACAATACTTCTCAACCAAACATTAATGCAGGGTTCATGTAAAAATGTCTAATACTGACACAGTGATATAAAATAAAACATTCCCATATAATAATTGTTTTATTCTATAACTATAAACTGTTATACTTACACTACTCTTTAGTTGGTGGCATTATATGATCTGGCAGTGACTGGCATTCAATTTTAGTAACTTTTAATGCACAGCCTTCTGGTAGGTTCCGTTCGATATATTCCAAGTATGTGTCGCAAGTGGATCCTGTGAGTCTAATCAAGTGAATAAATCTGAAGTATGTCCGAATTTCGTATTGAACTCTGTGCTTTTTGTAAATATGCACACATCTTAGCAATGTGTGTCTTTCTTTTTCTGATTTCCTCGGAGCCCAACTGTTGAATATCATAAATTATTATCAACAAAATAATAATCACAAGTTTCACAGATATTTATGACGAATATTTACCTTTTAGAAACTTCAATTCCTAAATGTGAAGCTGCAGCTATACAAAACCAAGAATAACTCAAAAGCACAGCGGGATCAATGCCTCGCATCTCCAGCTCTACTCTTTTGAATAACTTGTCCAATTCAATGTTCGGAGCAACATTTTCTACTGGTTTCGTTCTTGGAGTTATCACCGTATTAAGAGGTCTGACGGTCGCAAAATTGGGAGGAAATGCAGTTCGTACAATTGGCGCTGTACGCAAAATACTCTAGAAACACAATAAAAAAAATAATATTAAAGCACGAATTTCGGTTGTAACATGTATAGTTATCTTTGTAACCATAACTATGCATTACGGCTATATTGGATAACTTAAAATGGATAACTTACACGAACTATATTCATTTTGGAATTCGGACTGAACGAACCGTATTCAGGATAAGGATGAACAGTAACAGTTTATGTAAATTTTATTTATTTCTATACTTTACATATTCTTTATTGAAATTTCGTATTCTGCTCTAAATAACCTCTCCAATAATCTCAAATTGAAATGACAACGACTGTCAAGCTGATATATAAAAATAAAACACTATGTACCGTAGATATATTCCATTTCAGGTTTTGACGTTCCGTTCTTTCTCGTTTCTTTAATTTTCATTTCATGTTTTTTATAGCCTTGGACTTCGTCTTTTCGGCCTAGTTAGATATAGTTTTTGTAATAGCTGTACAAGATTTGACAGCGGCAAATGTAAAATTGTCAAAAACGTTTGTCATCATAAAGTCGTAACTAAACAATAAATTTGTACCGTAAGAGTAGAGATAATATTCAATGTTCTAAAAGAACTAACATAAAAACACTGTTTAATTAGAACTAATAGACAATACATGTTTGTGGATTGATTATATTGTTATTTTTATTATCAACTTTACTTATATATTACCTAAACTAGAACGAGGAAGATAAAGTTCGTATAGTATCTATAAAATCTTCGCCGATCCTTATTTTCATATTTAAAATGGTTGGCCGTTTGATGCTACTGAAAATGCTTCACTGTCGACGTGTTCGTCAAGAAGATAAGAAATGGAAATTGAGACAATCTTCGAACAATAAATCGCACCAGGAACCTCCAGTAGATATTGCTGTGAAAATAGAAACATTAGAAGATGAAACCCAAACGTGTAGGGTGTGTCTTAAACAAGGTATAATACCTATTTATAGTTCTATTCGAGAAGCCGACTTATCAGAAGCATTGAGAACATTCGGCGGTATATACATATATGCAGATGATGAGTATCCTAAACATTTGTGTCAATCATGCCATGATCTTCTCCAAGGTGCAATATTATTAAGAAAAACAGCCCAGCAATCTGATGATAAACTTCACTTTCAGCCTGTACTAGGGATAGAAAGTAATAATTATAATGACACTGATAATGAAAATCACATAACAGAAAATGACAATCACTCAGAACACGTAGATAAACATGAGTTTAAAAATGACAAAGTTTCAAAACAGGATGTTTACAAATGTAAGTCATGCAATTTAGAATTTCAATCATTTGAAGACTTAACAGAGCATCGACTTTCAGAAGAGCATGAAAACATGAGACACACATGCCCCGTTTGTAATAAAACTTACACAAGTTTATATTATAAAAGGCATATTGCTCTCCATACTCATGATAAGACCTATATGTGTGATGTCTGTGGTAAAGAATTTGTAGCCCAAAATCACTTCACCCGGCACAGACTGACTCACTTCTACGACCTACCATTCCAATGTTCCTTATGTCCTTACAGGGGAAGATTCACAGAATCTCTAAAGATGCACATGAGATCCCACACAGGAGAAAAACCATACCAATGCACAGCCTGTCCTTCTAAGTTTGTTAATAAAAGCAATCTAAACAAACACATGTTGACACATAAAGGTAATCATGATTTTAAATGTGAGGACTGTGGAAGAGGGTTTTATACAAAAAGGAGTTTAGAACTGCATTTCAAAGTGGACCACTCTGGCATTAAGGATCATGTGTGCAATGTTTGTGGAAAAGCATTTGGGTATAGAAAACAAATGATGAAACATCAGTTAAAAGTGCATAAAAGAGAGAAACTCCGTAGTGGACGGTTGCCGTTGTATTTACAAGTTCAAGCTAAGGAAGCAAAGGAATAGCGAGAAGTATAGGTCTATTATTGTATGTTAATTTAAGTGATTATTCAGACTAGTGGCATGGAAATAAACAATAATGTAAAACTTGTAGGGAGTATTTTCTTTTAATTTAAATAAATTTTAAATAGTACACCTTAAATTATTTGTCTATGTTATTTTAACAAACAAATAAAGTGAAATTAACAAAGTGAAAATTGAAGATGGGAGGACTCAATCGCCACTCCTATAGAATCAGTGGGAAGTGATAGTCTGAAATTAATAAATTAGCCTGTATTCGACAACATAAAACATATACAAAAAATTGTATATTATGTTGTAGAAATAAATTTAATATGTTCAATTCTGCATTAATGCATACAGCCTTGTAATTGTATCTATATAAAAATATACTTTGGTAACACTTGTATCTATATGAAATTATATTTAAATAATTTTATCCAGCCTTCAGTCCCTCTACTAAATATAAATCTCCCTAAAAGCCATAAAGCACGAAGTCGTAAGCCACTGGATTTAATATGCGCAGGACTGGCGGGAGTAACGCTGATAAGGAAATGCCTATCACTAAGTTAAAATCCAGCATTACTAGCTCCATACATACTCATGCAACAATTTAGATAGTTCAATCTCACTGACCTCTTTTGTGTCCAACGTAAATATTAATGCTGTCTTTGGCCAAAAGAAACATTCTAATGTCAATTCAAATCTGGAATTGGTAACGTAAGGTTGATTAGGTTGTCACCAAAAACCAGTTTTGATTGTTTTTTTAATGTAATATCCCAAGAAAATCATGGCAAACGAGGCAGAAGAAACAATACGTAAACTGTCCGCTCATAAGGGCGTCGTCGGTGTGGTTGTGGTTAATGGAGAAGGAATACCGATTAAAACTACCCTGGATAACCACGTCTCTGTGCAGTATGCTGGACTTATGAGTGCATTAGTAGATAAAGCTAAAGCTGTTGTAAGAGACCTAGACCCTACCAACGACCTAACTTTCCTACGAATTAGAAGCCACAAGAGTGAAGTGATGGTCGCTCCTGACAAAGATTTTATTTTGATAGTTGTACAAACTCCTGTTGAATGACGCAGGGCTTTTGGCTTCAAAGCCAACTCCTAGTTTTATAATTTGCTTCATTCATTATTGATAGTATAATACTGTTATTGATTAGATATTTTTTGCTTTTAGTGAAATAAAATCGTTTTGAGATCAAAAATTTTTTGCTCAGAAGTGTACACACAAGTAATACAATATACCTATGTAACAGTGATACCATAATAACAATGGTATGAATAGAATAAAACACAATTTTAGCAGAATTATTTACTTAAGGAAACATTATCTCTAATATATAATATTTCAAGAATTAATTGTAATTAACTAATACTGGAATGAATCACCAACGGCCGCGATTGCCAAAACCACCCCTATTTCCGAAGCCCCTCCCACCGCGACTAAATCCTCTGCCCCTAAACCCGTTTCCATTGCCGTTGCCGCGGTAGGCGAAGCTACCTTGGCTGCCAAAGCTTGGATTACCACCGAATCCTTGATTGCCGCCAAAGCCCCTAGTGAAACCCCCCCTAGGTCCGTTGGTCCCCCAGCCTCTTTGATGGATGGCGCCTCGCTTGGGTCCATTGGATAGGAACACGGGAGTGTTGGTGTCCCGACGTATGTTATAATCGCCCGCGTCTATCACGCAGAGGGCTCGTATGCAGTTTACCACCTGGAAAAACGTATGAATTTTAACGTGGGTAAATATATCATTCCATTGTTTGTAGTGCAAAGATTTGTGTGAATCAAGCCACGTAGTTGTAACTTAAATTAATGTTATTTCAGGTCCCTTCGATGCTAAATAACATTTCTTGAATTACAATTCGGCACATTGTTATGGCGTTGTAAATGCATTTATAATTTACTGTTTGGAACAAAATTGTTATAATTAGTCATAAAGCGATGGACGTCATTTTAATCGTTAAACAGGCTGCATCGGACGATTGTACATAAAATAAAATTATATTTAATTCTATAGCAAAGTAAATGTATATTTTTTGTACGTATTTTAAAACATAATTAACTTCATTCATTGCAAAATTAATCCTACCTAAAACATTTTACGTAAAATAAGTTGGCAAGACTCACAAGCTCATATCGCACGCTTTTACTGTTAAAAAGCAATCGGATCTTAAAGTAATCATTTAGGATTGTTGTCAAGCATTAACTTATTTTATGTATATAAAAAAAATTAGCCCATATTCTGCAAGTCATAACTCTACAAACCCTAGATCTAGGTGATAAACTATGTAAAAGTATATAAAAACAATATTATAACTTTATAGGGTATTTGGAAAAAAAAGTATAACTTCGTTTGACTTAATACTATGAAATGTACATAATTATCTTATTGATTACTAAGCAATGTGCACTCTTCTTGTGACACATGGAAATGTTCACATTTCATTAATATTATATAACATTAAACATAGAAATGATGTTGAAGATCCAAGAATAAACAAATATGAGACTAGTACATTCACTGCAGCCAGAATACAGACAAAATCAAGCATCCTCCTATCATATGCACACAAGTGGCGGTAGGAGGTCGTTTCCACTCTGGCGCATCGTGGTGTAATATACCTCATTCTTAATTAAAAGCGATGGCATTCCCTACGACGGTAACAGGCGTCGAAGTAAGTCTTCTTGTGTACCTTCTAATTATTTCTATTATTCAGTAATTTAAGTGCATCTTTTTTTTAAGTCAAGGTTTAACTAAAATCCCACTCGATGAAGCAGGATTAGAAAAAAAAAACTAAAAATATTATAGAAAGACATTAATTTTGTACATCCAGATTGGTTGCTCACTTGTCGGGGGTTAGTTATTACAATAGTAGTGCGACGCCAACGTAAGAAGTCAAGCTAACCTTCTGTTCGGAGGGCGAGAAGTTAAGCGCAGTATCGGGTTCCGAAGCGGCTCGTTCCATCAGCTTCTCTATGGCGGGCCGAAGCGCCGTAACTAACGCGGCTGACCGTGGCGACATCTCGAAGTTCAGCCAGTTGTCCAAACGCACTACGTTGTCAACCTAACACAGAATTTTCGTCAGACAAAAATTTACTTTCCAATTATTAGTAAGTACTTTTAATCATCGAGTGCTCCAAATCCCTACCGAGAAGACTACGAGGTGGCAAGTATATTAAATTAATAATAACGTATTATGTTATGTAGTAATTGTATGTTACTTAATACGAATGAATGGCTAAATACATCAACCTGTATGTATTTAGCCGTTTATTTAAATATTTAAAAACAGGCTAAGTACATATGTACATGTTGATTTGGACAACTGATGAAAATTTGCATATGCATATAATTTGCACATGCAAATTATTAACACAGACATCTGTGTTGTGACTGATATAAGTGACTTTAATAATAATGTTCAGTTAATATATGCAACCACATTATTTCAATAAAAATATTATTATTATTACGAAGCTTCTCGAAGTCGGCAGGCTTACGAAGTTTCTAGAAGGGTGGCCGACCGTTACGGTGAGGCAAACAATAGAGGCAATAAAAGAGAAACCCAGGTAGTAATAAAAACTACCTGGGTCACTCCAGGCCAATCTGGCCCGTATGCCTCAGGAAAAAGGGGCGAGATTAGCATAGATGAGGGCCGAAATGGGGTTGTTTACCTGACCCGCTATTGTTATGTCGATTTCCGGGAATTCCTGTTGTTGTTGTTTACTTCAACGAAGGGCGTGGAAGGATCTGGAAGCCCGGAAATCGATATAAATAGCGGGCAGGGTCGGCCACAAGGATTCGGTCTCCGGATACGAAGTGAAAAGTTCTCTCCCTACGAAGCGAATACCTGCGATCTACGAGTGTAACTGTGATTGTGAAGTGTGTGTGAAGTAAAATAAAGTCTCTGCGGAACTATTGTGGCATTTTTTCGAGCCTACGGATCCTAACACGTAACATTATCATTAAATCTCTATACCGAACCAGACTCACCCACTCGACCTTCCTGCTGGCGAACAGCAACACGTGGAGCGGCGCCACCATACTGGTTTGTTTGCAACTGATGGCACGCGTGCGCACCTTCTCACCGAACACGAACAACGGCGACGCAAGCTTCTGATCCTGGTTGCTGCAGTTCACTGACGTCTTGTGGATCAACGCTGGCTTGCCCTCCGTTGTAAGCACCTGCACACATAATAAAAATATTTGTGTTTATATAATTGGAACATTTAAAATGTGATCTGTATGTCATTGAATCATTTAGTGTTGTAATAAGTTTTTTTTAATATTGATATGTAATATTTCCATGTTTATATACTCATATATTGATGATTGATAACAATGTGGTTGTAATACACCTGAAGTTGAAGAATATAAAGCGCATTTCTCCCTCGAATGTACAATAAAGAACATTTTTGCTCAGAGCTTAAATACAAACTATTATATTCAATTTTACTAATACCTTTTCTTTAGATGGAATTTAGGTTTTAATAATAAGTTATATAATAATTACTAAAAATCTTGTCCTAACTCAACTCTGGAGTTTGTGCACAATCTCTTCTACCGATAGAGAAGCTCTCATAACAACAAATAGGAAAAGGTACCTTTCTCTTTCCCTGGTAGAGGCAGACGTTGGGATAGAGTCCCATGCACAGCAACGCTACAACTGTGTCCAGATCAGGGTCTGGCCCAACAGGGTTCCAACGGTGCGGCACACAGCATTCTTCTGAGAATCCTATAGAGGTCGTTAGGATGTCTGAAACAAATATTTCCATGTAACAGTACTTTCGTCTGACGATATCTTGGCTGGTCATTATCAGACTCGACTGATAAGATTCCTGGAGGAGATGTCAGGTCGACGAAATTCACTTATTGGCATTAATAATTCAATTCGACATCAATAAGTTTTGCGTTTAGTCCAATGGCTAGTGTCGTTGTTTAAAATTTGTCCACTCAGGTACCCATGTAATGCTTGTAACTTCATAGCCAGGTGTGACATGTAATCAACTATAACCTGTGTTCTAAAGTAAAAATTTGTACTTCTTGTTCCCTATATAAATTTAAATCAAATAGTTATGTACATACTTGTAAGTTGATTCTTCGCCTCGTAAGTTACGCGCAGGGTTGTTTGCTGCACTCCCTTCCACTCACACCATCTCTTCTCCGCATCCTCCCCTTTAGCATACTCTCTCTCCCACATCTAAAATGTAATCCCATTAAAAATGACCGTAAAACACAATAAGGATACAGTGACAGAGCTAAGAGAACAAGGATAACGTGATAGAGCTACGAGTACATGCACGCATCGAAAATCGGTGTCCACAAAAACACAAGCTAACAAATAATAATCACCAGAGATCAAAATCAAGGATATTATGGAGCTCCGTAACCGAAACTATCGGATATCCGAAATAAAAATTATACCTGAAATCGTAACCGCGTTCAATAAAAAGTTTCGGATAATTTCGGATAGCGGTCGAGTCTAAATAAAATGCGCTATGATGGATTTTCGCCGGGCGATCTGATATACTAGCCGCGTCGTTCTCGTTTTAGACAGTTTTTGTTATTTATTTTTTAAGGCCATTATTTTTTTCTATGTTTATAATACTAAGTACATAATAACTAGAATTAAAGTCAAACTGTTACCTTGTAAATACATTATATTATTTTTCTAAGTCGTAAATCATCTAATATCCGTAACCGAAATTATCCTAAACAATCGGATAATAGAAATAATTTCATATCCGTTACCGTATCAGAATCCAGATATCCAGATCCAAAATTTCATTCCATAACATCCCTAATCAAAATAGCTAGAGTATTTTTACGTAAACTTCGAGGACGTAATTCGCATTTATCGTCATAATTTAGACATTTTACACAAAACCTTTATGACTTACACATCACTGTCTTGCATCATTTTTAAACATGCAACATAAACGGCATGTAAACCATTGACGGATATTCGAGAATATCGCCATTCAGATATACGAAGACTATAATATTGGTAATAAAAAAAAAAAAATCAGCGATAGTCTGAAACCCGCGTTTCTGATTTTTGATTATAAATGAAGAAATTGAGGATATCAAATAATGCCTAAATTTTAAACTCTATTGACTATTTGCTCATGGTATAGCCTTTCTGACGTTTGTCTATGTATATAAAATTATAAACCTGAAAAGCGTTCAACATGGCGACATGATCTGACGCCCTATCGCCCGCCAACGCGCGCTGGTGCCCCGAAAGCCTCCGTCTACCCTCCACCACGAAGATCTCGGGAAACGTGGTAGAATTGGCGGCCATGGTGGTCAACGCATCGCCTACACCTAACACGAAGCCTAACACCATCATCTTGCCGAGTCGCGGCTCTGAAAACACACAAATCATTGCATATGAAATGTTTCGGTGCGTACGTTCTTGTTTTTGTGTGCGTGTTTGGGCTATAGCAGTTTTGGTACGTTGAAATAGAAAGATTACCTAAACACATTGATAACACAGACGCACTGATCTCACCAATGTTACTTCGTTACAACACATAAATGTCCCACGGCTGGGCTCGGTTCTCCTCTCACAATGAAGGGGACCATGCTACATAAGTAGGAATTGCCAGATTCCACACAGTCTTGAGGAAATTATGGAGAACTCTCAAGTATGCCACTTTTTAAATTATTTTCTAATACGTACATAACTTTAAACATTACAGGTGCGTGTAGGATACGAAATCATGACTAGGCAACTAACTTCAGAAAATAATTTTTTTTTGGGACTTACATATTTTAATCCTAAATTTTTTTTAATACACATTTTTTTACCTGCTCTCATTGTTTCTTGTCATTTTCAATTGTTACTTACCAATGGGCAATTTAGCCAATATGGCGCCAAGGGGCGTCAGCGCATCAACATGATCCAAGCAACCCAATTCTCTTAACAACGCCTCGGCTTCGATAACAGCGTCTAACGGCGGCGGCTCGGGCGCCTTCGAGAGGAAGTGGCCAATATTGCCCAGTCGAAGGAGTTTGATACTGCAAATAACAACGACGATTAATTGACGAACGCTAAAAATGGAAAGATGGTACTTTTTAAAGAATCATGTGGACCAAAAAGTTCATTTCATGTGTCAGTATTACTTACACCTGTAATTTTACTACATAAAGTATTGTCAGTATTATAAACCGTCCCCGCTTCGCTTTGGGATTCATGATCCTTATGACTACAAATATAAGAATCTACACCCGAAACTAGACAATGCATTTATATTAAAAAATAATTACTACAGAATATACTTAGGTCTCCCTTGTGAACAACTCCCATCTATTTATAAACTATGAAAATACATGCAATAGTTTTTCAAATAATCACGTTACAAACGAAAAGTGTGTTGTTAGTAGGAATATTTGAAGAACGACGCCTGCCACCAGTCCAGGTAGTAACATCATAGTATTACCTAAGAGCCAATTCGTGTAGCGGCGTGCGGAACATCTCGGCGGTTTGATGTTCGTCGAGCTTGTCGTAGCGCGCGCGCGAACACAGCGTGAAACATACTCCGGGACGTACGCGACCGGCTCGACCCTTACGCTGAAAATAATATCAAGATTAAAAAAAACAAAATAAAAATGTTAACCCATTAAAATCCTAAATACACACACGTGTAACGCGTTGACTCTATTAACTGTATTTTTGTTTACATTTTGTATGATATCAATTTTGTGTAAACAGTGTTAGGAGAAACAAAAAGATGGCAGACATTAATAACAAAGACTCATCGTATCGTACGCACGTACAAGCCCAGCTCATTTGCACTAGCGCACTCATTTTTCACGAACATCGTATAATAAGGCATATAAATTAAGATATAATGCGCACACAACCACAACATGGGAGTATACAACATGGGAACATGGGAGTTTTAAAAGCGGTTTTACATTTCCTTGTCTGCCGACACTAGTGACATTAATACACCTAAGTAATTAACGACTACCATAATGAATAACTGACACCGTCCAGTGTACTGAATTTCTAAGAGTGTTTCCAACCCATCTGTCCACTAGGACAATTAAAAAGTAAAAAAAGAAACCTGTTCGAGGTTGGTCCGACTGGCCCACACCGTCGCGTACGACGTCATGTTGTTGTGCGAAGTGAACAGCTTTATCTTGGCCTTGCACGAGTCTATCACGTACACCACGTCGTTGATGGTGATTGACGTTTCCGCAATGTTTGTTGATAGGATCACCTGGCAAAATAGAATTGTTTTCAGAATACAATTCACAAATTAATCAGAATTATTCTGAGAGCTTTTCGTTACAACGTACAACTATCCCAGTGCTGGGCTCGGGTCTCCTCGCATGATAACAACGTTATCGACAAATCTTGGCTCTGTGTTTTTTTGCGATTTTCTCTTTCACCGAGGCGAGTTATAATTAATTTGTAATTCACACATAATTTTTCAAATTAGAGGTGCGTGCAGGATTCGAACTTCGGTCTCCCGCACGGCAGACCGACCTTCAAACCACCAGGCTGCTGCGGAGACCCGTTTCGGCCTGATAAGTCAGTTCATCTCAAAAATGTAATAATGATGTTCATGACCTTGAATATAAGTCGGCAATGACCTGCTCATTGAGCCAAAGATGTCAATTGATCCACCGGCTACTGCTCACATACTCACAACCCTGCACTAGGATTCCTTATTGTGGGTGGCATGGACATATACAAATATGACATCACAAATACCCACCATGACCCCAAAAACGAATTTTATTATCTCATAAATATGGGAATTTAACCTGAGATTCCCCATTTGGCAGTAAAGATCACTACCAACTGGATTACCAGTAGTCATCAGTATAACAATTAAATATTTACTCCCAGGTCTTCGCTTCATTGTTGTCTTATTTGAAATGAAAAGAAATATTACATAGAAGTCAACAAAAATTTCAAGCTGGGATGTAAACCAAAGATAAGGGCATTTATACCTTCGTGATCCCTGGTGGTGGAGTAATAAAGACCTTCTTCTGATCCTCCCTGGGTATTTGGCTGTGTAACGGTAGCACCACATATTTGGAACCATCTCCAAACTGCTTGCTCTGTTGTAGGTGCTTCATCAGCGCAAAGATTAGGTTCCACCCGGGAAGGAATACCAGTACTGCACCATCCCCACCGAGGTTCCCAATGTGGACTAGAATTGCTTCTATAAGCTCGAAGCTTAACTGGAAAAGTTAAAATGTGAAACATTTTAGTGAGGTAGTATTGTAACATTGAAATGTCTCATAAAGTACATTTTGAGTCTTAAATATTTATATTTAATATTCTATTTATTATGTCCAATAAACATCTATTTCTGGATTAATGTCATACTTATTAAGTAAAAACCATATGTGGGATGTCAAAATTGGAAACATTTTGGTCAGAAGTGTCAATAATTCATAATTGGAAGGTGTAATGCAATAAATAGATTTAACAGTGAATATGCTTGTGTTGACGTATTATTACCAGCAAAACCTGGCAGAATTTGTCCAACTGTATATATAAAAATTAAAGACCTGTATGTTATATATAACGCACTATAGAAAAATGTGGCAAAATTAAAGATTACATTCCATTTGTAGAATCTCTACTGGGTGATTGTTTACAAAACTTATTTAATACTTTCCAGTATTATACATATAATATTTCCTTACAGGCGACGCGAGATATGAAAGCTTGGTTGAATGTGAAATTTTTTTTTTTTTTTTATTAATTTGATGAAGGACAAGAAAATATATTTTGTGATTTTAAATTGCATGCAATCAAATTTTTGAATATAATCGTGTTTTTACCGATAGATGTTTCTGATTTACTATAAAGTTTTAATTAATTTTGAGTGCATTCACTATTACCGTTACCAAATCTAATATTAAAATTAGCGAATTAAGATTTAAAACAAACACTCACATCTTTTTCAGATAGCTTGGACATAGTCTGCATCGTTTGCGAAGAGTACTTGGTATCGAGTTGGACGTTTTTGTTCAAATCTTCGTCCTGCTCGTCCGCGCCTTCACCTGGGCGATACAATTAATTTAAATATATTAAGCAAGGCCTCCATAGAGAACAACACTTCGATAGTGATGACAAAATTTGAAAACTTTATATGGTGACGACATTATTAAAATAAAATTAATTAAAATATTTAAATCGTTATTTAAGTACTACTATTTTACAACTATTACTACCATATCCATTAACCCATTGACGCTTTCCTGCATGCGTGCCCTCTCTCTTAATCCCTCTCTCTCTCTCACACACACACACTCGCATATAATGGGCGCACGCGTGGGCACGCACGTACATGTGTTTCGCGCAATATAATTATCAGTACACTTACATTCCTTTACTTTTATTTTATCGATAAGTTATTTCAGTTCCACTATTTAATTTTTCTTTTAAGTTACCATGTTTTTCATTTACACAAGTCTATTCCTTGTTTTACTTTCATAAGTTCTCAATGCAACTTTTAAATTGGTAAATAACTTGTAACTACTGTTGCGGTGGGCCTGGTTTCCCGTGACACAGGTTTTTAATCTATTATGGGGACCAGCATCCACAAATACTTTAGTTCTACACAGTTTTTAATATCAATATTGTGGCACTCTTTTGTATTTGTGGTGGAAAATAAACGATTATTATTATTATTATTAGAAAATGACAAATGTCACCGCATACATTTTTAAAGTCGGCATCACTAATGATGTATACTGTCTAGCTGTTTCCATGAATTAAGACGTTGTGGTGAATATTACTTATGTCATTGTAATCAGGGTAAGCATAAGGCTTAATTTATTATGCAATTTTAACAACAAAGGAGTTATATAAGAAGAATTTATGCAGAAACTGTGACCATATATTTTATTTAAATCAATAAAAAATAAACGAGCGGACGGACTACTTGATGGTAAGTGATCAACCTATGCTCATAGATGAGTCGTAACACCAAAGGCATGACAATCGCTTTACAAAAATTGCCTCTGATGCGATCCATTCATTACGGACACGCAGAAACCAGGTAGTGCGGTAACCATACAAAAAAGATGAATGTAACCAGAAATAAAAATGACAAAGTACCCAATAACTGACGACGAATAGGGGTCGCTATGAGCGGAGTCTGGGATCCTCAGTACGCCAGACGGTGACGAGTAGATCCCACGGGTGGAGTAACGTGCGCTCCATATGTTAAGTGCTAGCTGGTAATGCGGGGTAACGAAACAACTATACCGTAATGAACGAGGTCTTAGAGATTTAACCGAGTGGTGCAGAGTTCAGCGACCTCTAAATTACACACCGGGCAAAATTGCCTCGTCTGTTGTTCAGCACGGTGCATCACCAGCTGGTTGCTGGATTCCACTCAAGGGTGAATGGAGATCCTTACACCCTTCCATATATGTATAGACACTTTCGAGGCTGATGCCTGGCTGTGACCGCATTACGTGCATTGAATATTTGTTTCAGCTACGGTAATTGAATAAAAAGTTCCTTTATATTAATAATGTTTGGTTGTTCATTGGAAAAGGGTGATAATACAAAACAGCGATAATACAAAAATTTCAGTGATAATACAAAAATTAACAGTGATAATACAAAAGTTTCAGTGATAATACAAAAATTAACAAACAGTGATAATACAAAAATTAACAGTGATAATACAAAAATTAACAGTGATAATAGAAAAATTAACAGTGATAATACAAAAATTAACAGCGATAATACAAAAATTAACAGTGATAATATGAAAATTTCAATAAATACCGTCCTCATCGTCGTCGTCGTCGTCTTTGTTGGCCCGCTTCCCGGAAGCTTTCCGCTTGCGTGTGTCCGGGGGCGGCACGAACTTGGTCAGCTCCACGCAATCTTCCAGGAAGTACTGAGTCACTGGGTACGTGCGTCCGGGGACCTAGCGCAGCGGTGAATATTGTTTCTATTGAGAACAATCGGCAAGAACTCAAAAGACAAAAAATGATGCTATGAAAGTTATCACCGAGACGGTGATGAACCCGCTTGTTTAGTTGTTACTCACCAACGATGTGACTGAAAAACATGAAAAAAAAACCATGCTTGGAGGATGGTAGCTGGCCAGGCGTGCTTAGAACCTTACCATTATGCACGAGTTCAATCAAAATCAAGCCGAGTGATACAGAATATAGGGATTTTTATAAAATAGGAATCTGCCACAATTACATAACGGGACTAACGAGAATTGACTCGGACATCGGGATAAAATGAGCTCCTCGCGCGTTGCGAACGAATAATAACAACTTGCTACACCCTACCAGGGTATCGTGTGGAATATTATGATAGTGTTGCCATTGAAATAAATAAAGCATACAATAACATTAGTACAACATGACAATGTCGACAAGAGCTCACCTCAATAACGGGACAGTTGCCGAAGTAGTTGACGAAGAGCGTTGTGTCCACTGTGGCTGACATGAGAATGATGCGGAGATCAGGATACGTGTGGGCCATGTCACGTAGCAGGATCAGTGCGAAGTCGGTGTCTGCGTCTCTTTCGTGCACCTAATGGGAAAAGGAAACAAAAAACATGTATCACACGAAGGAGACGATAAGTCGTCAGGCTAGACTTTTATCGTTAGATAGCTATTTAGCGATTTAAAAACCTCGAAAACAAAGGTTGTGTTTGAATTGGTCTTTCGACCCATTTCGCTGTAAGGTCGCCGTTCAAGTTCATTCCATATCCTTCTCCAACACACTTGGTTGGGTGTACAGACTTCCATTGGAATTAAGATACCACTTTCCTTCCCCCGGGTCCAAGTATCCAAACTTGAAGGTAAATAGCAGTAAGGGTAAAACTAATATATCGGGGTAATAAAGATGGTAAGAATGGATAGACAGTAAATATTATTAGATTAAATAAAATGATAGATCAGCGCTGCGAGGACGTAAAACTTGTTTCCTTAACATATTACAGGGTATAACAATATTGAAGAGGTCAGGACGCCCTGGCCTATGGCTGGCTATAAATAAGTAAAAAAATCCAAATAAGAGCACCATGATACGTTTGCTTCAAGCCTTCTAAATTAGTAGGGGACACACGTGCACTGCAAACGGCGGCTGATCAATTATGCAATCCATAATCTTTATACATTATACCGCTATCACGCCTTCAAATGTCTAATCATTGTCTTTAGCTATCCAAGTCTACGAAATTGGCGCTCCAATAGATAAATATACGCACCTCATCAACCAGCACGTGGCTGACTCCTCTCAGGCCACCTTCGAGTTTCCTCAGCAGAACGCCCACAGTACAGAACATTATAGCGCCGTACGGACGAGGGAGAACGGATTCGAAACGGACCGAGTACCTATTACGTAAAAAAAATCAATTAATTTTTTTATACATATAAGACGATATTATTATCGTCTTATATAACGTTTAGTAGGTGTACCTTTTTCTCTTTTGTCGGTTCAATTAATTTTATATTTTTTGAGTGCGGTAGCTTATTGAAGAATATTACGGTTGTCAATAAAAAAAATTTGAAAATAGATCTTACTTTAATAATTGTTCGTGGTAGGTGAAATTCGACCACGAGGCGAACATTGGTTAAAATAAAAATTAAGGTAATTATGTTTTCGTAGATATCAGTACATTGGCCCGTTAATCAATCTCCGATGCAGACAAATCTGCATTAACAAAATTATATTTTATGTCGTAGTAATTTATAATAACTCTGTCGGCAATGTTTATAATTTTTCAACACATCGATACATTACTTTTTACATAGATCTGGAAATGCTGATAGTAATGACTACTACTACCACCGGGTACAATTGTGAATTTAAACAATTTGAGAGACGCAATAATCACATGCAAAAAAAAATCATCAAAATCGGTCCAGCCATTTAGGAGGAGTTCGGTGACATACTCACGTACAGAGGAATTTTCTATATAAAAATATTATTTTTCACCATACATTTTAATTCCCCCACAGACAGCTGTTTACCCTTACGACGGGTTGGAAAACCTGAGTGCAGCCCGATACACTTAAATTACTTACCGACATCGTGGCACAATATAATATAATATCATATAATATCATGCATCATTCAAGTGCTTCCATAGGCATGAGGCTCGAAGGACCGCTCACCCGACACTGTTCCCCAGCTCCTCACAGCGTTCGCTGGCGACTCGCTCGGCGACGCTCACGGCCGATATCCGCCGCGGCTGCGTCACGCATACATTGGCCCAAGCGCCTTGGCCGGACGCCACGTAGTCGTCCAGAATGAACTGGCACACCTGCGGACAAGTTGGGATCGTTTTAAAACCTGCATCACCATTACAACAATACAATCATTTATCTATAACATTAATGTGCGATTTCAAACTTTACCAGCAGGGCAACGAACAACGGAGTTATAACGTCATCTCAAGATAACTTTACCGTACCGTACCGTATTCGATGTACGAATCAATAGATGCAAGGTCACTTTTCGACCCATCGTACCGAGGGCAGGTGCCCTCAAATGCCGACTCACCAAAGAAACAAGGCATATTGGCTACCATTCGTTCCGTGTACTGCATCGCCGACTGCTGCAATATATCTACTCCAGTCTAAACGGGAGTGTCGTTTGCCGACTCCGTACAAGGACGTTCGACGCACAGCCGTTTCCCAAGCATAATCATTAATAATAACGCTACTGCTGTGAGATACGGAAGAGTGAAGACTCACAAGGCATTAGTAAAGTGCTTACCAAGATGGTTCCAGTAATAGATTAAAGATAATAAAACATATTGTAATAAGGAATGCAACAGGTTAACACAGTGGACATCGAGAACTATAATTGCTAGTCGACGAGACGGACTCACCTGCGTGGTCTTACCGCACCCCGTGTTCCCCCGTATGATTATGACGCTATTGTCGTTGATTGCATTCATTATCTGTGAACGCATCGCGTACACCGGCAACTGTTCACGTTCACGCACGCTGTCCTGTAAAAACGAAACGAGTGTCAGACCGCTCGACTGTGGAACGGTGGAGGGGTACTTGGTCGTGTGTCGGAAGTTACGATAAATCCAACCATCCGACACCCGACAATGCTTCCGACGTCGCCGAGCGACTTTCATCTCATGATAACAATCGGATCCGGTGACTTAACGTGCCCTACAAAGCACGGAAATGTTACAAAAAATGTCCCTGTTGATCAGCCATCACCAAATCACCATTGACACCAAACCGAGCTACGAGCGCTTCGTGTTATATCGAGAAAGACATTTTTAATGTCGGAGATGGTCATTAGTATAGACGTGAAACGAAACCCGGCACGATATCCGAGTGATGGCAGCACCGCCGCGATGACGTCGATACTCGGCTGACATCGTGCTACAACAGAGCCTAGCTAGCGAGGTGACGCCAGATGGAGACACAGTTTACATTCTGCGGTCGAAGAGATCGGTTCATCTGCACTGGGAACTGTTACTTGTTTCGTTTGCCCGGTGAGAAGTGTTTGTTAACAATTAATTAAGTGTTAAACGATTATGCGCCACAGCATTATCGAAATGCTGCTAAAACTACTGGCCTTGCCGACATATATTTAAAATACCTTCGACTTTCAAATTATACACGCCAAATGTCTCGACTAGCACGGGGCGTCATTACTCATGCTTCGTTATGACTGCGCATGAATCAATCGCTTTCAATCAGTTGATAATTATTGTAATTGCAGCCGATTTTCTTTAAGTTTAACTTTTATTATTATAATTTACTATTGCCTCTGATGCACAATTAATATAAAATAGTTCTTAGGAAAAACGTAGTACGTTAATATAATCAAATAGGCTTAGAAGGTATGTGGAATCTGAAAAACATATGAAATCCGTACAAAAAACATATACAGCAAAAAACAATTACAACTGCATATCGAGGGAGGTTTTCTTTATTTCTTTTAGGTAAGAAGCATCCGGAGCTACTGCACATAGTTATAAAATTAAAAAAAAAGATAACATTACTTATAAGAAGCTATTTCAAATGGTTATCAAATGTGAACTATGAAATGACAGTTGCTAGTAAAGTTCACAGACGGCCGCCATTAAATGTCATTTTTTTTCGCCAAAATAGAAAAAAAATCAAAGTCTATTATGCCGTGGACACCGATTTTAAGACGTGTACAGCAAAGCGTATCTCTACAGTTTTGATCTATAATCTTCACTTCATCTAATTGAGTAATTATACAGTGGCACAGTTTAAATACAGTCAACATTCCTGAAACGGAGAATAAAATGTAACAAACTCACCTGATACAACTGACTGTTCATACAAATGTCTCGATGATGTTTCTCTAAATCGTTACTTATTTCCTCGAGGCCTGCAGCTGCTAACGGGCCCTCATCTAAAAAAATATTTAACACCCAATGGCCGAGTCAAAACCTATAAAATCTAATTTCAATTCATCTCGAAGTTATCAAATTTCGCATTTGCTAACAAAATGTGCAATATTCCATGTTAACGCCGGTTTGTTGATTGCGTAGCTAAACTAAGATCTTAATACAGATCCATGGCACTGTTACATTACAACACAATCTATGATATTTATCGCTAACTAGGGGTCCCCTCCGACTTCGTATACATGGTTATTCAAAAGTTTATATTTTTCGCCTTGACAGACATCATTAGGTTTACTGATATTTTATATACCTTACATCTGCTCAATCGTGTGTTCTCAGTGCATATCCATTTTTATTAAGATTAGTTTAGCCGTACTTGAATTATAATAAGACCGGCCACTGGACAGTTGGACCGATGTACAGACAAAAAATTTCAAAATGGTCAACTTGATGTCACCGAGTCATAAAACGTATATTTATCATGAAATTGACAAAACAATGGAGTGTGCCGACAGATAGACACTACAGAGTTATATAAACGTAAAAATAAAAATATTGTGCATTGCTATACTTTTCTTGTAACGCAATATAAAAAGGTTAATTCGGCTATCTCTTGTAAAACACAGGTACAACTCGGGAAACAATAAACCGATGTACTCACCAATATTACACCCGGTCCAGGCGTTCCAATTAGGCTGCGGAGGTGACCACGAGACGACACCAGACGGAGACTGTTTAGCTTCCATCATCTGCCGAACTCGGTCCACTTGCAGAAGGGTCACCCCCTGAGATTCTTCGCCTTCTCTTTTAACAGCGGTATTTACGTCGACTGGATCGATGCCCAACTCTGCAATATAAAATTAACTTAAATTGCAAAATAAAAGTAACTGATAACCAAAATCAGTAAAAGTGTACCTCGAAATGTTTTGCAATGATAATAATAAAAAAATGTAAATAAATATTATATAATGTATATTGCCCAAAACTAAATGTAAAAATTCGATATCCACGTAAATTAACAATATTACAATATATTTTATACAAACTATATAAAAGTTTTTATTTCCCTTGTCCAACTTCTGTTAAATGATTATTTTCATTGACAACAATCCCAACTGCCGGGAAGAAGGAATATCGATCAGAATAATAAGCACACTAGTAGCATTGGCTCTTTTTTTTTTGCAAGATACCCACATCATGAGTGAACGGGGTCACCAATGCGGACAAGATATTTCCGTTGAGACTATCCATACAGACCGGCAAAAGTTTAATGGCATTCTCCGCGCGTGGGATCATTCGATGATGGAAACGAATTGGAGGAATTGGAAATTGTACTATGAATGTTAAACACATTAATATATTTTCTTAAAAAAACGGTTCAAATACATTTGATATTATATTTAATATATCCCCCCCCCCAAATAATATCACCTAAAAGCAATATGTATATCAATGACAATGCGTAACAAGTAATAATATAATTTATATTTTTCACATCTTACATAGTCCGCCACAGTTAAGATTATTAATATAGTTACCATACCTTTTAAAGTCTCCTCCAGTTGCTGTTCGAGTTCAGGACTTATGGCTACAGGGAGTGGTTTCATTATACCTTCAGTTGATCTGAAACAGAATTCAAAATACAAAAATACAGTTAACATGAGGGTGGCTCGTTACTGGGCTGCAACCCACTTACGACTCACTTTAATGCAAGTCTCATACTTCATTGCTACCTCAGTTCGGTGAGGTGGAGAGACATGGGTCAATAACTGCTGTGTTATGATGATATTCGACGATTTTATTGGTCCTTCGAGGTACAAAAGCGCTCATAATTTTTTCATCGCCCTGGTCTATCACACCCACATTGCATAAATCGTTAAAGATTTATACGGGTCGCATGGCTTCGAATAATCTTGAAGATATATTATACCACTATATTTTGCAAACAAAATTTTATTCTGTGTAAGGCTATCTTGTTATATAGCAGTTTTTTTTTAATTCATGAGTGACAGATTCCAATTTTTTTCATAAAATACAACAAGAATAATCAATAAAAATGAACAGAAATCATTAAGATGTTGTTCACTAGATGTAGAATATTTATAATAGTTATTACAGTCGCATTAAAAAAACAGGAAAAAATATCACTACGGCTATATCTAGCTTAAGCAATGATAAAAAATAAAAATGTTTTGCTCACTCACCTATCCCTTTTGAGAGTGCCGCTAAAAGCCTCGATCACACCGAGATGGTATAGCTGTCGGACCAGCGACAGAGCGCAGGATTTACTGGCGGTCTGCTTGTTGGAGGCGGTCTCCCGACCGGTCACATTGCGTCCGAGTTGACGGACAAATATCGACATCTCACAGCAGAAACTCCTGGGGATGTTGTCGTCGTTAAAATATAATTAGAATAAAACCATAAATATTTTTTCTTTTTAATTCATTAATAAATATTAAGTATTTTTTTATCTCCTTACGATTATAAAATTGTAAGGCTGTTTGACATTTAAATACAATTTTTAAAAGGTATTTTTTGTTATAGGGTTTATTCGTAACTCAAAATATATATATTTTTATTATTTTCCTTTTATCAGTATTAGTACTAGTCAGATTGTGACATACAAACGATTTAAATAATTTTTGCCCGGTTAAAACTATCGGATAATAGATCGTAATCAGTTAGATAGAACAAGATTTAAAGTTTTATCCTTTCATCGCGGCCTCGCATCGTTAGGTCAAATATGGGTAAATGTGTGAGTCTGTGTGGCACTGGCAGGATTAATTTTTAAGCACATGTAATAGTCATTATATATCTGCGTAATAATAGCATTGAGATGATTAATGCTAGTTTAACTATCCAATAAATATACCAGATAAGACAGAGAAACAGGACAACTAAAAATAGTTTTACAGTTTTTAGTAAGGAATAGATTATAAATCAACATTTAATTTTTCTGATAATCATGATAAGGCATTGTGAAGTTAAATTTTGTTAATTAATTAAGAATTACTCGATACTAAATACATACATTAATTTTACGTAATGAAGTCTTTTGAAATTACCACCATTTGGTAGCAAAGCCTAACAATTGTTGTTTTGTCTGTGTATACATAAAAATGGATAATCTATATGTAATTTATAATCTATAACAAAATAAGAAATATTAAAGAAACCTTATAGCGACGGGTTTTTTTTAATAGTTCTAAATTAAACAGTATTTTGTTAAAATATTACAATTTTATTTTTCAATTTTTAGTATTTAATCTGTAATGAAAAATGAGGCTTCAACCGATAATTTAGTTAAAATAAACTCAAATACTTATGCAATATAATAATAGCGCTATGCAGTAGCAAGTTACACCCAAGTGGATACATCAAATGATTTTTTATGATATATATCAAATTTTATATTATTGACAAGTTTTGGCATTTGTTACTGTATTTCTACTTCCCAAATGTAGATGGTGTTGGAGTAGAGTTAAAACATACTGCCTAATAGTAAGTTCTAATGCATAAATGGCAACACTTCTGCCGGTATTAATGACGCCTGTCGTGTCAGAAAAAATTGTTTTTTAATTTTATATATGTTTACGTAATATATGTTTTTAGTTGATTTTGTCTAATCTAGAAGATTTTATGTTTTGGTTTCATTTGTCTGATTTTAAGTACGTAAATAAATAACACATTAAAAATATTTACTTTTCTTTTTAAATAATTTATTATGTTTATGTAACACATATGCAAATAGTATAATACATAAATAATACAATAAATCAATTTTTTTATATATATCGGATATATATCATAAATATCGGATATTTTCGAACCCTGGTTTGTTGACAAACTACTGTAAGCGTTCATAATATAAGGGACTTACCTAGAAAAATGTCCTGGTAAGTGCATTATGATATTCTGGAAGGTTGGCCAAGTAACACCCACAGTTTAAAGAGCTCTAACACCTGTATTCAAAACGAAATCTAAGATAATCAATATTATCTAGATAGTTTCTTCATTTTAGGAAACAAATTTTTCAATATTAAATATGAACACAAATACCATTTGCGGTATTGGGTCATTAATATTCTTCGGTAATATTAGACACCCAATATCTTAGATATGTTTTGAAATATTGTGAAACAAAATTGAGCTCTCTAAACTGTTAATAATTTCATAAATAACGAAGCAAGTCTTGCATAAAATTGCAAAATTAGCTTCCATCAGAGATATATATCTGGTACAGAATATTCATGGAACTACTAAAGCGCTCTTTCTACACAGACACTATTTAACCTAAACGTGATTACACACAAGTGTCGATACATTGATACGACGTCATTTCAAACCGATCGCAACGTTAATTGAAGTGGACGCGTGTTATGAAACAGGCAGTAACAGAGCTGCAGCTAGTATGGTCAGGACGCAGTAAGATCATGGCGACGGAATGCTACACAAGTGGCTTTCTAATAAATCAAAGCTCATTCACTCTCACCTATTCTACGTACACTATAAGTCTTGTCTACTTACGCCTGGTGAGCCAGTTACCACGCCCGTTATAGCCGGACCGGGTCCGGTTTGTTTAAGCCTATCTCTTCCATATAATATTTTGTATGACATAGGTATCATAGCCACACGAGCACAACGCTATAGCTGTCTTTTTAACGCGTTAACGTTACCCTCTAGGATTATGAAGTGCATCTTCGATCAGAGGACAACAGTTCATCATTTCGACCGGTGTAAGTCAATTGATCTTAAAGTATTCTTCTTCTGAATTGCTATGAATGTGGAAACTTAGAAAGAATCGTTTGAATTCATTAATATGTCCGAATTTATGTTTAAAACTATGAAATGTTGTGTATGCAGAAATTCAAGAAGCCTATGATTTACTTCTAGCAACTCCTTTCCTATTTTATAGAGATTATCTGTGTATTTCTTCAGTTTTCCATAAAGATTATACTGGATCTCATTGCCAAAGATTCCTCTTTTCGTTAATTTTAGAGTTCCATATAAGGAATGCAGAAGTATCTCAATGAAGTCATCAACATAAGGATAGCATTTCTGCATTTGACATATGGAACCCGCAAAATAAGGAAATTAAAATAGATAGTTTTAAGATTCAATATTGTCTTTGTGAAAAACCAAAAAAATACAATACAAATCAGTAATCTTATGAATATTTAGTACCATAATATCAGGATTCACCTTTGCCAACACATCCACAATGTGCAGAAAAATGCTTTTGACTTTTCAACTATTTTGAATATCTTGTGTCTGACAAACAAGCAATGTGCGCAACTATTAAATTAATTGAGGATTTAATGATTTGATGATTTACTGAATAATGACTTTGGTTTTCCCAGTGCAAAAATATGCAAAGAAAATTTACAATCTGTATAAAAAGACATTTTTTTGTACAGTACAAAAAAATCACTGACAATCAGAAAATAAAAGATGAAACAAAAATTTTAAAAGTGATAAGCCACCAAACCACTATAGTTTAATTTCACAATGACTATATTATTTATTGTACTGCATATGAAATTAAATTACAATAAAAAAATATAATTACAAGGTCAACTTCGTCAAAGGTCCCATAATATGTATTTGTGTTCTATGTATTTTTACAGTTACAATGTATATTCATCTATTACCCGACAGAACAATAAATAATAAGATATGATAAATATTGTCCTCACAACTTCGAGATGTTACCATATCAAAATTAAAATGGCTATGTAATTATGGTAGTTATGTCATGATCAATTTACAATATCATGATAAAGGCACTAGTGATATAATGTGACGTGCAAAAGCTGATCTTTATAATGTAATTACAGTAGAATGGCTGCATTGTATCTATTCACAGTATTACATTTCAAACTGAAATGTTTGTCTACTTATTTTTTCACGTTGGAAGCCAGCTTACAATTGACAGACTCAAATTATTGGTAATAGCTGCCAATAGACATATTATGTAATACCAGAGGCATTGTCAGCCAAAAAGGAAATTAACCTGCACATTAATTTATTGGCCAATGATTCAGTAGTTTTTTTGTCATTAAGCCACTAGAAGTTCTCGGTTTCATCATTAGTGCAATCTCACCATGAAAACGCCACAAACAGAATAGCAAGAAACAATCATATTAATGACTATCTGTCTGTTATATTTATAATGCATAAATCAGTGCCGAAATGTCATAATTCAGTCATACAAAAAATTTTCGTTACCAACCTGGTATGATCAGGCCCAACAGCCTTATACACATAATCAGCATTGATTTTATTAACTTGCAAGAACTGATGTAGTTTGGACTTTGCATTCTCCATTGTCCAGTTTCCATGCAAACTTGCATTAACATCCAGATCCTCAGCGTCTTCCACATTCTTCTGTTGCTGCATCCTATCCATATATGTGAAGTTCCTATTCTCACCACCATAGGCATGGTAAGCTTCCCCCATAGAATCAGGGCCCATTCCATCCTGTAAAATTGTGTATCAAATGTATCCCTTTTCATAGTAAATATGCATTATGACACCCATTTTCCAGTGTTTAAACTACTGTATCCTGAAAGTCGTTCTACAACATTCTGAGGTAGCTTGAGCTATTTCACCACAAAATGCCGGAACAACCTACCGCCACCATTGCATAATTTGAGCTCCATGAACTTTTGAAGTCAAGGAGAAAAAAAATATTGCTTCATACACAAAATGAAAAGTATTAAAATGAATCATTAAAAAAAATTAGAATTTTCATATATTCCTTATAATTATACTGTACATAAAAATTTAATATACTATTGTGCATGTGGGAATAATAAATAGTACTTCTTTGCCTTATTTTATAAAATAAGAATCCGGAATCCATCTTGAGTCCAGTAGTCGTCGTTTAGCGTTTTTTCCCGGCCCTTTCTTCTTCTCACCATAGGGCACCATCTTTACTTACTTGAATTTGACAGTTTAGTTTAGATGGGAACCTCGATTTATTTGTTAAATCATTATAACTCATGATGTGCCAGGTAGAAATTACCTGAATTCCGGATGTCTTCAGGAAAAATAATAGGTAAGTTTTATTGTTAGTTAAAACTCTATTTTTTTTCCAAAAGACATCCAGAATCAATCTTGAGTGATGTGTTTGCTATCTCCCGGTATGTACCTAAATTCTGTATATTGTACGACGCAGCAATGCGTTTAAATAACATAAATAATACTCTTATTTATTATTCTGCATCAAAATATTTAGATAATAAGATAGAACCAAATCAAACAGATGAACCAAGTTCTTTTTGGTAGTATTTCCTAAATGTATGTTCCTGTTTCCAATTGCCGGACAGGATTTCTTCAATACTAAAATTTTCTATCCAATTAAGTGACGCTACAGCCGAGCGTATACAGCCAGGTGATGCTTCTAAATCAAATTCTTTTAGAACAGACTTTATCCAGACACCCAAAATAGTCCTGGACGCAGGATTCGAGTCACCACGAACGGTAATAAACAAATCTAAACAATGAATATTCTGACGTCGGATGTCCGGTAAACGAATTAACGTTGTAGGCCAATAACAACAATTAAGATTTTTAATTGGGTGCGAGAACAATTTCCAACCGGATTGTCGATAATTGCTAGTCTGTTTTTGATCCGAAACAAGGGCAAAGAACTATGTAGTTACCTCTATCATCAAAATTATTGCCACCAATTCTTATCAGAGTGAGATCATGAACTCTGCGTCCAGTCATCAGCAATAGCAGTACGGCCACTCGCTTAGAAACTTCGTAAAAACTATTTTCATCAATGATACGTGTAGAATCAATGACAACTCTAGGGTCCCAAAAAGGTGGCTTTGAATCTTTAGATTTTGATATTAATAAAGCTTTTAAAACTTGTTTTATGAAAAAGTTCGAAGATAAATTTACATTTGTATTTGTAAAAGTGTAAATCACCGATTTATGCAGTACAATTTTTCTTTTTGGGGATATACACTACCGGTCAAAAGTTTGAGACCACTAATAAAAGATTTTTGTTATTAGTAAATATTCTTAAAATATTGGTGATAAAAAGTAATCTGCACACCTGCATATTCTATTGTTTTTAAAGATTGCCTAAAAGCTAATTCTTTTGTATATAAGCCAAGGAAAGGGCCATAAACCAGCATTGTTTCCAAACTGCAATGTGAGCCGAAGAAGAGCTAGTCCGATAATCGATTGTAAAAATTTTATTACCTCATTACCGCAGCTGACACTTCGTTTTTTTTACATCATCTTACAATGAGATTATTCTATATTTGTAAAATATGTTTTTAAGTTTATTTTAACCCGATATTTTCATGGTTATCTACGAATATCCGCTGTTAGTCTGATTTTGTGATTCCTACAGTCAAGACGTCTCTAAAATGGGAAAAGTTTGCGAAATTAGTATCGAAACGCGATCTGCCATCGTTGTTCTCCATAATGAAGGCAAATCTGAACGTGAGATTGCATCTCAACTCAAGTTATCAGAGACTTGTGTTCATCGCACTATTGTGCGGTACAAACAAACTGGCAGTAATCAAGATCGTCCGCGCTCCGGGAGACCAAGAGCTACGACTTCTAGTGAAGACAAATTTATTGTGGTAACCAGCAAGCGAAACAGACGCCTAACAGCCCCAGAAATCCGCGTTGAAGTCAACAAAGGAAAAACCTGTGTCAGTGTCTACAGTGAAAAGACGATTGCGAGACGCCAAGTTGTATGGTCGCGTTGCTGTTCGAAAACCTCTTCTAAAACCACAGAATAAGAAAAAACGGTTGCAGTGGGCCCTAGCCCATCGAGACTGGACCGAAGAAGATTTCAAAAAAGTACTTTGGAGTGACGAATCTAAATTTGAAATATTTGGTTCAAACAGAAGAATTTTCGTTCGACGTTCCGCCGAAGAAAAGATGATGCCACCGTGTGTAGTCCCGACTGTCAAGCATGGTGGCGGATCTGTTATGGTCTGGGGTTGTTTCTCAGGCTATCGGACTGGAAATCTGGTCCAAATTAAAGGAATTATGAAAAAGGAGGAGTATAAAGTAATTTTGGAGAAAAATGCTATTCCCTCCGGACTAAAGTTAATCGGCAAAGGATTTATTTTCCAACAACATAATGATCCAAAACATAGTTCAAAATTATGTAGGGGCTATTTAGACGAGAAACAGTCAGAAAAAGTGTTGGAAAACATGACATGGCCACCCCAAAGTCCCGATCTTAACCCCATAGAGCTTTTGTGGGAAGAACTTGACCGAAACGTTCGGGAACAATGTCCTTCTTCACAGGAGGCCATGTGGAATGCCTTAGATGACAGCTGGAAGAATATCTCGCAAGAGACAATAAATAAGTTAATTGCTCGCATGCCAAGATTGGTAAAACAAATAATAAAATGCAAAGGAGGATATGTTGATGAAAAGTCTTTGTAAACTCTCTTGTTTGTATTTTCTTTAGTAATTTAGTATTATCTTTTGTATTCGTAATTTTTTAATTTTAAATATTGTGTATAACATGGAAATAAAACTGTATTTCATAATGATTTAATTATGTTGACTTTTATTTGTTTTCTTAATTTTTTTATAGTGGTCTCAAACTTTTGACCGGTAGTGTAAGTTGAGGGCGCATTAAAAATAGAATGCTTACCTATTTAAAAGTTTACGCAATTTTTTGGGTGCTCCTAAACTGCTCCGTACATGTTGAAATTGCATCAGACAGCCTCCTCGAAATTTCAGCAAGCCATGAACCGATTACTCTTATATTTGGGAAAATAAGTTTTGACTTTGGAATCTTGCTTACTTTTAGATCCAGATTGTCGTAGTTGGCTTTTAAAGTTGTCGGCTGGTTCTTTCCTGTTTTTCACTGCGCTAACTTATTAAATCGGCTCTTCTCCCACAATAATTTGTAAAATATCGTCAGTAGTTTTGATATATCCCGATTGCTTGTTAAACAATCTTAACATTTTTTAAATAAACTAATCGGAGTGAGGGTATTTTTGTTTAAATTTGACCAATCTACTAGATTTTGTAATGGGGTGTGCAACTCCTCTTTTTGTACCAACACAGCATTAGATAAAGCAGCAAACGATCTTTCTAATAGATGTAAACGATTTTCTTTAGGTAAAATTTGTGATTCGAAAACTCTTTAAGACATCGTTTATATTAAGCTCAACGAAACCGGGGGTAGTTAAATATTTCTTTTGGGTTTGAGCTAAAAGTATTAAATTCCAGTCCGTGGATTGAAAGTATTGTAAATTACATATCATGGTTACAATGGAATCAGTTGTCTTTGGATATAATGTTCTTTATCGGTTATGTTTAAATTACCGAGCTGCAACTTATCAGGAATTGTAAAAACCGTTAGGAAAAGAAAAACAGTCTTTTTTGGACATATATATAGGAACAATAAATATAACTTATTAAAATTAATAATTGAAGGCAAAATTAAAGGAAGTAGAGGTCCAGGTGGAAGAAGAATCTCATGGATTGCAAATATAAGGCACTGGCTGCGGGTTAAACTTAAAAGCACAGATAAGCTAGTTCATTTGACTACTGATAAAGAGACGTATTGACAAATGGTCGCCGACCTCCTTGATAGAGATGGTACGTGAAGAAGAAGAACTTATCAGTTAATGGCTGGTCCAAAGGGCGTAAACCACACCTATTTTCAATAATGAACCTATCTGCATTATTTTCTGCCTTGACTGATAAATTTGTACCGAAGCATGTAAAGGAATATAAGGTTGTTCTTGTTATGTTACATTAGTCAAAAAGGCAACTTGTTCGGATAAATATTCGAACTTTTTGTCACTTACATGTGATCGCCTTTGTTATGACTTACTTTCATTTTCTGAACTTGAGTCTCCTGACATCCGTTCGAGAGCTTGATGAAATTTTTCTTGTTTTCTTGATTTACACTATCCAATTTGGCGAGAGGAACAATATTTAAACTAATTTTACTTTAAAGTTTAAACGTTTTTTTCTAGGCTTGATTCAAAAATGATTTAACAAAGAAATCGAGGTTCCCATCTAAACTCAACTGTCAAATTCAAGTGTAGTTGCCGCCCTCTGGTTAGAGGAAGAAGGGCCAGGAAAAAATGCTAAACGACGGCTTCTTGACTCAAGATGGATTCTGTGTGTCAAAGCGGTACAAATAATATGGCTACCAACAACAAATAATAAACCAAGTTCAAGTTTGTGGGTTTCCTAAACATTATAAGTAATTAATATAACTCCACTTATCAAAGATACATGTATAAATGAAATATATAATTCTTCTGTATGTATGTATGTCTCTGAACTTCCTAAGCAAGCTGGACCAATTTTGTTAAAAAAAATGGTGTTTAAGTAGGTTTCTGAGTGGTTAGATTCACAATTACACCTGATAGGTGTTAAAAAAACAATAAACTGAACCTACTAACAACAGGCAAGCCAATGTTCAGGCAAGACAACATCTGCTAGGTCCCTTACTATACTATATATATATAATTTTAAAACAGGATGGTATTAATAAGTGGTAATTGAGCTACAAATATAATTTGTGTGTTACAAATGCTTAAATAAAACCCTTTTTTTGTTTGGGCAGTGCATGTAGTTAGTACTTACAATTTACTAGCTTTAAAATTATTTGATACCTCACCTACTATTTATAAATATCAATAAATACTATTATATGATTTTATATACATTTATATGTATCTTAAAATTTATCACTAATTTAAGTATAGGTACCTAACAGGTAGTCATTTATTAATAATACACCCACATGCTAACCATCTTAGGACCATGTACTATAAATAGGTTTCCCGCTGTAAAAAATAAGGTTTTGGTAACAAAATCGAGGCCTAAACTGAATGGGTACATTTTTTACATAATGTGCAGTACATTATGTAAAAAAAGCACAAACTTCTCTTACTTTTTATGTTACTTTTATTATTATCTTATATTTTATGTATATAATTCTTTTGTTACACATATTTATAACACTCTTAAGTGCTGTAGATTATTTAAATATTTTTTTTCTCTCTTTTAAAACAATGAACACATCTATGTGGTATGAAATTGCATACAAATGTACCTGAAAAACTGGACGTTGTTGTAAGGGTTGGTCATTGATACCCGATGTTCCCTGGGTATCCTTAGCGTCTGGGGCTTTAACTTGAACATCATCAGGCACATCTGTGGCAGCTACTTCTCCAGACCGCAAAAGGTAATTTATGAAGTCCCGAGACGCATTTTTTTGGGCTTCCTTCTTCGTAACCGAGTTGCCAGCACCAACATATGTGTAGCCTTCGACTCGAACTTCACAGAGAAAGCGTTGGCGGTGTTTCGGTCCTGTGGGTTATATTTTATATGATTTTGAAAGTCTAAGGCACAATGATGTGATTTAACGGAAAATAGTGACATCTCATTTATTTTACCAATATTACAATGTAACAGTACCTCGTCTCAATCACAAAACGACATTGTGATATATTATAATATTATCTTACCAGTGGCACGAATGTCGAATTGTGGTGTTAATGATTTTTTGGCGCACCAAGAAAAAAGATATGATTTCACATCCATACTCGTCTCAGAATGTAATCTATCTATCTAAATACCCAGAATTGGTTATTACTACCACTTATTGTAATAAAAAAGCTTGCGATAATCTGATAATTTTAGAATTAATTTACATTATGATGTTGAGTTAATTAAAAAATATAAAAATACAAGCCGCCCGTTCACCGCGCGGGATCTATAAATATGTATACACCACAGACTACTTACAGATTGTAAATATTACGCACCACAGAATATATACGAATATGATACGATAAGGTCCCTGACTTATAATAAAAAAACCAATTATACGTTTTTAAGCCTGGGTAAAATGTTTAATACAATAATTATTAATCTTGCAAAGAAAGAAAATCGGAACTTTCCTAAATTAATTGTAATTCCTAAAGTACTTAGTGCGCAGTCGAAAATAAGAAAATTGATTGGACATAGGTTTAATAGCCAATGACTAAAAATCAGTCATAAAAGTTATTATTGTGAACTTTTATGGCACATTTGATTAAGTTATTCAAATTTTAAAATCATTTAATCATCTAGGTATTCTGTAAATACTTATACTTATGCACGTCATTTTTTCCTTCTACTACCGTCTCGAATTGGAGCTTTAACATTGAGGAAAAGACACGGCGAAAGAACCCCTTATCATATCTTTTAAGCAACACATGGTAATTACAAAAATTGTAACATGTGTGGAACTGGTTTCGACATTATTATTTCCAGGCGCCCTTATCATTAATATATTCATCTATAGTCTATACTATAATATCCGTTGCCTATATGCTGTATTTTAATGCGTTGCTAAAAAGTTCCAATAGGCAACTAACGTATCAACTTTGGAATCTTATTGTAAAAACGAACTCCAAGCCTCATAAAAGAACGCTGAACCTTTTAAAGACGGTAAGAAGTCGTAATCAAATTGTACAATAACTGTATCTTTATCTAATGCCAGAATACCAGAAGGTAAATATTACAATTTCGATCAAATCATCTGCTGATCCCTTAGATTATTTATGTGTGTCGTTGGCACACAGTTACAGAGACGGAATATTCTTGAAATGTTAGCGGAGGTAATGAAATTCGTACAGAAAGAAACATTGAAAAATACATTTTACCACTTGTATATTATGTGAACATATAAAGGCGCGAATTATATATCGAAGTAGAAAATTTGGAGTGATATGTATATGTTCATTTACATAGCAAGATCTTGCGGTGAAACTGTGAACGTTGAGTTTTAACTTACACATTTTGTTGTTAATAATAATAATAAATTCATTTATTGTCACATCAACATGATACAAACAAATACTAATATTAAAACTTACATTAATTACTGGGCAAAGGGAGGTGGCTCAGCTTACCCTGTCACGGTCATGATCCCGTGCAGCGCTGTTTTTCAGTGTTGGGTTTGCTTATCTAGTTACATATGCTGTGTGTTTGTGTGTGAGAGAGCGCGCGCGCGCGTGTGTCTGTGTATGTGTGTGTTTGCGTGCATATGTGTGTGTCTATACGGGTGTGTGTGTGTATGCATGATTGAGGGTAAACCTATGTTTGTTGTTCAAATAGTTCACATCTACCTACAAACAATATCATTTTACAATATAATAATGAGTACATGCATCCTTTTGCATGCATGCTCTAACTTGTTGAAAGATCTCACTCAGAATCCCGAGGGATTGACACGAATAAGTTGAGTTCTCGAGAAAGAGAGACCCTTGAAGAAGACAAAGAAGAACTAGAACTTCAAAAGCGATTCATGTACCAATAGATACGACTGATGGTAATGTTTTCATTGGAGAACAAGTGTGTAAATGCATTATTCACGAATGTATCACCACCGTTATTAACAATCGCGGTTACATGAAGTCGAGAATTCAACACCAAACGATGTGTGTATTCTCTTTCGATCGGCAAATTCACGCGGAATTATTTTATATCGAGTACACGCGCACTGACCATCAATCGGCGCGCGCGCAAAATGTACTTTCACGCTTACGATTTGATCACGTAAACGAAGAAGAAAAAGCAAACCTTAGAACTCTGTTCTCGTTATTCAGTCGTATTCTATTTGGAAGGTGAACCACGTACGTTAACCAATAAAATAAAACATCGTAGTAGAACTACGGACGAGGTTCCTATGCGTACTAAGAATTATAGGTATTCGTTTGCCCTTCGACATGAAGTTAGGGACCAAGTCTGATTCTGCATGCAGTTCACCTATTTGGGTTGTACCTAAAAAAAATTACTCCTCTGGCAAGCAAAAGTGGCAACAGACGCTTCGAATGTAGTAATTGGAGCCGTATTAACCTAAGATCCGATAGTTCGAATAAACCATGTTACGCCTCTCGTACTCTGAATGAGAGCGAAATAAACTACAGTGCAATAGAGAAGGAACTCCTTGCCATAGTATGGGCGACTAAATATTTTAGACCGTATCTTTTTGGCAGAAAATTCAAAGTTCTGAATGATCATAAACCCTTACAGTGGATATTGAATTTCAAGGAATCCATCTTACGTCTTACACGTTGGCGTTTAAGATTAAGCGAATATGATTTTACACTCATGTATAAGAAAGATAAATGCAGACGCTCTCTCACGTATAGAAATACATAACGACGAGACCAAGACTTCAATAGACGAACTGAATTCACTGTTAGGAAATCCGACTGCTTGTCTACGAACACAAGTGAACTCTTCCGCAGAGACAGTTCACAGCAGTAAGGGGCACCCAATATTAGAAATTCCCATTACAGACGAACCGCTTAACAAATTCAACTGACAGATATACTTAAATATGATAAGAATATAATAATAATAATATACACTACCGGTCAAAAGTTTGAGACCACTATAAAAAAATTAAGAAAACAAATAAAAGTCAACATATTTAAATCATTATGAAATACAGTTTTTATTTCCATGTTATACACAATATTTAAAATTAAAAAATTACGAATACAAAAGATAATACTAAATTACTAAAGAAAATACAAACAAGAGAGTTTACACAGACTTTTAATCAAAATATCCTCCTTTGCATTTTATTATTTGTTTTACCAATCTTGGCATGCGAGCAATTAACTTTTTTATTGTCTCTTGCGAGATATTCTTCCAGCTGTCTTCTAAGGCATTCCACATGGCCTGCTGTGAAGAAGGACATTGTTCCCGAACGTTTCGGTCAAGTTCTTCCCACAAAAGCTCTATGGGGTTAAGATCGGGACTTTGGGGTGGCCATGTCATGTTTTCCAACACTTTTTCTGACTGTTTCTCGTCTAAATAGCCCCTACATAATTTTGAACTATGCTTTGGATCATTATCTTGTTGGAAAATAAATCCTTTGCCGATTAACTTTAGTCCGGAGGGAATAGCATTTTTCTCCAAAATTACTTTATACTCCTCCTTTTTCATAATTCCTTTAATTTGGACCAGATTTCCAGTCCCATAGCCTGAGAAACAACCCCAGACCATAACAGATCCGCCACCATGCTTGACAGTCGGGACTACACACTGTGGCATCATCTTTTCTTCGGCGGAACGTCGAACGAAAATTCTTCTTTTTGAACCAAATATTTCAAATTTAGATTCGTCACTCCAAAGTACTTTTTTGAAATCTTCTTCGGTCCAGTCTCGATGGGCTAGGGCCCACTGCAACCGTTTTTTCTTATTCTGCGGTTTTAGAAGAGGTTTTCGAACAGCAACGCGACCATACAACTTGGCGTCTCGCAATCGTCTTTTCACTGTAGACACTGACACAGGTTTTTCCCGCGATTTGTTGACTTCAACGCGGATTTCTGGGGCTGTTAGGCGTCTGTTTCCCTTGCTGGTTACCACAATAAATTTGTCTTCACTAGAAGTCGTAGCTCTTGGTCTCCCGGAGCGCGGACGATCTTGATTACTGCCAGTTTGTTTGTACCGCACAATAGTGCGATGAACACAAGTCTTTGATAACTTGAGTTGAGATGCAATCTCACGTTCAGATTTGCCTTCATTATGGAGAACAACAATGGCAGATCGCGTTTCGATACTAATTTCGCAAACTTTTCCCATTTTAGAGACGTCTTGACTGTAGGAATCACAAAATCAGAATAACAGCGGATATTCGTAGATAACCATGAAAATATCGGGTTAAAATAAACTTAAAAACATATTTTAAAAATATAGAACAATCGCATTGTAAGATGATGTAAAAAAAAACGAAGTGTCAGCTGCGGTAATGAGGTAATAAAATTTTTACAATCGATTATCGGACTAGCTCTTCTTCGGCTCACATTGCAGTTTGGAAACAATGCTGGTTTATGGCCCTTTCCTTGGCTTATATACAAAAGAATTAGCTTTTAGGCAATCTTTAAAAACAATAGAATATGCAGGTGTGCAGATTACTTTTTATCACAAATCACTCAATTCAATTTTTATCACAAAACAAAAATCTTTTATTAGTGGTCTCAAACTTTTGACCGGTAGTGTATATTATAATTTTTTACTTTACTTGTCAATGACGTTAAAATGAAACCCATAGTTTTGAATTATATTTTTATGATGATTTCAATTATATCTCATATTAAATGTCACATATCAGGCCATCACCAAATTAATCAGTGTCTTCCTGTCGCATACTTTGAATGGGACATCTAATTGTTTTCTTATTCAAATATTTCTCGATGGACTTTTGGAAATTGTTTGTTTTACAATTTGAAAAAAAATGTGTATCTATAAGTCGTATTCTTTCAATAAAAGACTGATAAAAAGATATAAATCATTTTTATTAAAACACTCAAAACATACAACACTCATACACATATCTCATTAGACAACTACCATAAATTAATGTACTGAAGTAATCTTTTGATAAGAATACATTTTCCATTTTAATACATGTATAATGAATTCTTATGCGATATATTTTCAATTTATTATTAATTATAATTACTCTGCGACCCAAAGCACAAATCCTTCCTAAACCACTTCCACAAATATTATGCTTTAAAATTGTTATTGCATTAACTTTAAGATTCCAAAAAAAAGTTAAAAACAGATTTAAAAAGTGAATATAATGGTGCCAATATATTTTAATTAAAAATTAAAAGTAATATTATATAATACTAAGAATCTTAAATGAATAGGAACCCATTACAATTTATGTTTGTTACTGTAATTTCAAAGAATGGTATTGTCATGGTATTATTTAAGGCATATAATAAGACATTATATTACATTATATTTATAAAGGTTATAATAGAACAACATGTACTCTGTAATAGGTGATAGCTTCGCCTATTGAATTAGAACTTTTAACTTAATGAAATGACAAATATCTAATAAATAATGCATAAGTAAATGATATGTGATAAGTAAATTATATAACATTAGAACATCAGTTTGAATTCAATAAGACAATATAGTGTTTCTCTTTATATATCTACAAAATCTATATCTATCACAATAAAAATGTTACATAGCATATTAGATAAATGATTCTTGTAATTTTATGTTGTATTTTTAAATCAATTATTATGCTGTGTTTAATAATATTTTAACAAATAGAAAAGCTGAGAATGTTAATTATAAGGATTTTAAATAAATTTTATGTGAGTTTGTCATATTTAAAAATTCAGTGCATACCTGAATTCAGGGTTACTTAATCTAAAGATAAGTTTAAGTTAAATACATCTATATTTATTTAATAGCTGAATTAGGAACTTGAATATTATTCTTCATAAATTTATATTAAAGTTAATAAACCAAGGCATACAGATAACATAAAATCAAAATGTAAATATTAAAACTTTAGGATTTATTTTATGTAAGGAAAGTTTGAATATAACATTAAGTTCTTTCAGATTCAAGTTGACTATTGTTTTAAAACAGCTAATATATAAAAGCTTTACTTTGTAATAGTCTGGCAACACTGAATTTGGTACCCACTCAATTTGTCATATGACATCTCTTCTTATATCCTTGACCTATAGTTAACATCAACGAAACTTAAATATACAACTACGATATGACTACACTTTCATTGACAAGTTAAAATAATCATGAAACTAAATGAAATAAAGTTGACAATTTAAAACCATACATAAAAGCTTATGACTATGGAAACGAATCTGTGATGATATAAAACATTTGTAATTATTATTTAATAGTCTCATTATTGTACTGTACACATTCAATTCAATGTTGCTAGTAAATGTGATATTTATATTATATATTCCAAACTTAAATATTTATTTACCAGTATATTAACGATATTTTTAAAAATATCTCATGTTTATGAGGGTAATACAAAAAATAAATAAATCGAGAGGCTCCACTCAATAGGTATACATCCAACGAGTTCCATCAGATCGGCTACCAATGATACCAGATGTTTATCTAGCGTGCCGTAGAGTTTCCAATTCGGCTGGAGTAAGTAAGTTAAACATTTAAGATTTGTTTATCTGATCAGCGGCACGTATTCATTATTTTTGGAAAACAGGAATGTCAATTTAAAAATTAATGAACCTCACAACCCAGTGAAAACGAAAAATGGGTCTGAATTGGCTCATTTAAGACAAGTTTTATTTTAGTCCTAAACTAGTTGTAATAGTTTTGTGATTACATGGAAAAGGAAAAGGTTTTCTCTCTCTTTTATATTGCAATATTTGTCTTACAACTAATGAGGTAAAGACACAGACCATTAATCGAACTACAGAAGTAATAATGTTTGTATGTTTTTGTAAAAAGTTGAATCCAAAATTTTTCTATTGTGGACAAAGAAGTTCATTTGTATCCATCAAACCCAAAACTTAACTAATCCTTACAAACCCTATTCGAAAAAATTATATGTCGATTAATGGTCTGTGGTCACTGAGAGTTCAGTACAGTCTTTTCCGAGAATGCTCCTGTCGTTTCTGATACCACATGATACCGAGTACCACAATCACTATCACCACGATGGCAATGAACATCATCAAGAGGAATGTCTTCACGCCCGACATTGCCGGCTTTGAGTCCTCGACTCTCTCCCGCGGCGCTTCGAAGGTGGCCGCTGATGGTATTATATTCGTTCGGTCTTCTTCTTTGTTTTGCTAAACAAATAAAAAAATTACATGAAGCCCTTGGTTATTTTACTATTTACATTTTTTACAGATAGAAAATAATAAATATAATTACTGAAATATGACCTTGGAGGACGCGATTTGTTTAAGCCGAGACGAGTATCATGAATGTGTCTTCGCCCGTATACTTTTGTATTCGGCACAAAATCTAGTAGTAGTGAATAAACAGGTAGCTTTGCACGTGCACCATTTTACTATTTTTTTTAAATACATTTGAAAATACAATTTCATAGAATATTCGAAGTAGTTTCCTTAGTCAAGACCTCAGACCACAATATAATCTTCATATTTAATGCCTCTTAAAACAACAAAAGAAATTATCCAGATCATGTTTAAGGAGCTTGTTGTTATTAGCAATTTTTGAAACTTCTTGAAGACCTCAGAACGACTGGGAGTAACATCGTGACACTGGAATTGTTCAGTTCAGAAATCAACCAATCATAACAATATTTAATTTGAAGCGTTTGTTTAACGTACTAACGTAACGTAATTATAAATATTTATTTATTTGTTTATAAATTCCTTAAACTAATTAAACTCCAACGGTAACAAGGGTGAACTTAATGCCTGATGGCATTCTCTCCCAATTGACCCTGGGTGATGTTGAAAATGTGAGGTGGGCGCAAAAAGAAAATGTCTTTGGATTTATCAAGCTGCGATAATCAAATTTAGTATTGATTTACATGCTGAGGAGTTTCTTTCGCCGTTTATTCTCCTCAATGTTAAAGCACCTTTTCGAAACGATAGTAGAGGTAAAGTGCATAAGTGTATATCTAAATTTAAAAAATATTTTGAATTTGAATTAAGAAGTAGCGTTAAAGAGTATCGAACTCATGAACTCACCGATTCCAACAGATCCAGTTCATACATCTTGATAGCGATGATATCGTGATTATCGCTCAGGTCGCCCGTGGTGGCTGACGCGCCGAAGTAATATCCGGTGGGCAGTTGTACGTTTTGCACTCTGAGGCATTCCTTCCACGCATTCTTGCCCTCCAAATCAGTTGACACTGGAATAAATGATACGTTTATACCGTCTATATATTAATACGTGAACAGAAAACTTTGTTTTTATCAGTTACAACCAGAGTCCGAGATTGAGACAATGATGAAGAGGAAACTTTTTACTCTCTTCTTTGGCTTGTTTGTCAATCGATTTAGTTTTTTTTTTCTTTAGTAGCTAGTGGAAAGCTTTGGTGTTATAAAAAAAAAAACTGGTAAAATAACGATTTTCAATAATTATGGTCGAATTTCGACTAATAGGAGAATAGTAGTCAATATAAATCTTTATTCATGGTGGACAAACGAGTTCATTTGAACGTGTCGGCGCTGCCTCATCTTATGGATATCCAACGCGACGTATCTGCTCGTTTGCTAGGTATTAACACAATAAACAGAAAATAATAGTACAATCGATATTCGTCAGTTTTTTTTAATACATATTATTAAAGTTATAACATATTATTTGCCAACGGAGACACCTGCGGAGAGACGCAATCCCAGATCTCTAACAGCGTTGGTTTAAAAGATTTGCCGAGGAGTTGCTTTCACCAATTCCTCTGCTCCGTGTAAACGCACCTTTTCGATACGGTAGTACAAAAGCATAATATGACGAAAATGAGTGTTTTTAAACAAAACTTAAACTATTAAATAATTTTGAATCTCTATAAACACATAATTCGTTGTTTAGTGTTATGCGATACTGATAACCCACTCGAAATCAAGCTAATTGTGTAGCTAGCTAAACGCTAACGATTTAAACACGAAGTTCGTTCCAAAATCTCAGCCGACCGACCACTGAAGTACCCTGTTAACACCTCACCGATCAGCGTGTCATCCTTGTACACGATGGACAGATGAGTGTCGTGGTTGAAGTTGCGGAACTTGGCCTCGCAGCCCGCCAACTGCGTGTGCGTGCCGTCGCGGTCGTGGTCGTAGTGGAGCGTGCCATTGTTCACCATCGCTGATATGTAAGGGTGTTGGTGCTGGAACCGAGGGTGTTATGACGCCAATTACAAACCTTTCCACAGTGGCCGTGTTTCGAATGTCGCGAGCAAAAATATAATTTCATTACAACCCATACACACACACTGCGTCACGCATGCCGGCCGAGTGCGGTAGACTTTACACGCCTTTGAGAACGCTATAGAACGTGGTTCCTCACGATGTTTTCCTTCACCCAAGCAACTGGCAATTCATGTGTAATACGCACGTAATTTGAAATATTAAAGGTACGTGCAGCATTCGAACTAGTCTCCCGTGCAGGAGACCGGAGTTCAAACTAAAATGATACGACACATTAGTATACATATATGGTATAGTAGTAATATATGCAATAGAAACTTTATATAATGTTAGCGTTATAGCTCACGTCATAGATACACGACGACCAGTCGTATCGAAACACAATGATTGTGAAGAGATATTAATAGACAGATAGATTAGATGTTCACATCACGTACAATCGACATTACGGGAATTACGGTAAAAATTGTAGTTCACTAAATCAGGATGAATCCATGAAACATATTATTTAGATCAGTTTCTTCACAACCTAAGTATTTATAATGTAGGTATCAGTGTCATGTTTTTTACGACAATAATTATATCGATTTATCAAACAAAATCTATAGATATGTATCTACGTAGTAACTAACACTGTGTATGTCTTTAATATTAAAATCACTAAAACGTAATCAAATATTTTTAGAAAGCTTGTTTGTCTAAGTGCATTCTTTGTCCAGAATAGGCATGGAAACCGCTGACATAATCATCTTAAATAGTTTTTTAAATTTCAGCGAGTACATAAGTCAAAGCTTAATTGCGATTTTTATCTCAAAAAAAATAGTTCGGAAATCACAGGTCATATTACTAATCTACCATACACACTTTAAAAAGATGCTACTCCATATAATGTTCAACGGTGTATTTTCGACTTTGATCTCGTTAAGTACCTACCTCCTACAACTGTGTATTTCCACACCACTTACGTTGTGAGCTCCATTATGGTTGCTATAAGTGTCCAGTATGACGGCGAGGCCGGAGAAGTAATCCTTGCTGCCGAACACCGGTCCGGGCTGCATGCGGTCCCGGACGTACCATATCGCGAACCCATCGCCGAACAGGTCTTTGCCGCGTCCGTGCACCTTGAACTGGACTTGCAGCTCCCAGTTGCGGGTATAGCACGGCTGTTAGGGAACGTTCAATATATGTATTTATATTAGGCCGTGGTTGAATGGGGAGTAAGACGCTCAATTCATCGTTAAATTCAACTTCCTAGTAGCCCTGTACTGCAGAACACTCCTCGTGATTAAGTAGGTTTAAAACGTGTTCTAGATTAATGTGGAGCTAGAGGCCAAACGAATTGTTCATTGTTCTCTTTCCGCCCAAACATTTCGGACATGACATAACTATATATCAATAAATTTCAACAGCTTAGCATGCCGTCCGAAGCTCGGAAGCAGCCCTAAGTAATTGGGCCACTAACAATCGCCAATGCAGATACGTACCGCGTATACAATTACTTAACTCGGTCAATCATTTATGATCGACCACAAGTAGACTATGAGTTGAAACTTGAATCTACTTGTTAATGCGTCGTCGACACTGCAAACGTAACAGGCAAAATATATTTCATGGATTCTTGGAGAGGTAGCTAGCCAGGTAGGTAAAAAACGAATCTGTCGGGATTAAACTGGGTGCTAAGAAGCCCAGCGACCTCCAACAGGCACAACCATTCTCCATAGCCTCGTCCGTTGTTCAACTGGTGGCATCAATCATGACCATGTACAGTTGCCACAAAAATTGATTACAAAATCAAGGATGGATAGTGTCCATTACGTACAACACGTGCATGGTTGGCGTTAACCACTTACGTTTAGTTTTTCTTCGTGTTTTTTTCTGTCATCATACTGGTTGTTGAGAGACAATAATAAAGACTCCCAGTAAATCATAGTTTTGCAGACAAGTCAATGCTTAAAATAGTACATCATTTATTACTATAAAACTATTCATAAAAATATGTACAATATTATACAGTATAAACACAATTTACGTGAAACATTCGATGCGACAAGCACAGAACAATACGTCGCTCGACGTCCGTCAAGGTAACCGAGCAAAAATAAAATTAAATACACCGTATCCAAATAACAATTGTGGCGAAACAGTAGAGAAATATATACCTTATAAACACGTTATAATTAGTAATCCAATTCATAGATTAAGGACATGGTTATCATATATAAACTAGTTATAATTATTTATACCCATTGTTTCAACTTCGTACTTTATTTCCATAACAATAAAGCAGATAGTTATAAAATGGTCATTGTGGTATTATTTTAAAACGCATTGAACCAGGACGGTGTTTTCAGTAGGAGTTTTTTTTTTCTATTCTCAGTTCACCTTGCTTAACGTTTGTCAAATTTAGAAATACTTTGGACATTTTAGATAACATTTCAACATCAATTGATAAAAGTTTTGTCCCAATACGAAATATAGGAATAAGGCATAACTTTACAACTTAGAACATGAGTAAAACGAAAAGGAATCGTGGTGGAATACCAAAGAAAAATCAGAAATTAGCGCGCCAGGAACAAAAACTAGCATGGAAGAGACATATTTTACAACAATTTATTTGTTTAAAAGAGGTGGTTAGGGCGTAAAAAGAAGATAGGTAGTAAAGCTGTGGTTTAAGTATTCGTGTGAATTAGGAGACGGAAACTTACAAGAACCTCTGATTAAGTTAGTGTGTATTTGATATTAATGGATACATCTTTTGGTGAACAAAACATCGCGGGAAAATCTTAACATCCTACGAGTCCTTCTTAATAATCATAAAGTGTGAAGACTATCAATTCTCATTTGCGAACTTATTTTCTGATTACATTCGATTGTTATGTAATGACGTAAAATGTTTAATAAACCAAGTAATAGTATTAACTAAAAACTACAATTATGTAGTTTTTTAAAGGTCTGTAAATGAAAAAGTTTTTTATCTATCTGTACATTATATACATTTAAGTCAAACAACACATGTTGCGCATAATAATTTTTGTAGCAAGGGTATTTATACTACGCATAATAATTCAAGACACAAATGACACTTGAACAAACAAGAGACTGTAAAGTACAGTACAAAACATAATTATTGTACATCAAAAATCAAAAGAATATTAGTCATATATTTAATTATTGAAGGTTAGGATTTGTGATCTGTCTTGAGAGAATCCAGTCTCTACAAGTAGAATTAATGTTTAACACAACTCTCCTGGACTTGGCTCTTTATTCACATTGATGGAGGTAACAGTCTCAATTTGGTAAACTGGCCAGATGCGTATTAGCTGAGAGACACATTTGACAATATTATGAAGAACTCTTAGTTGTATGGGTTTTGTTTGATGAATGAAGGCTAAATTCGCAATTGTCACTGCAACCAAATATGAGGTACTGTAGCCAGTTAATTACCTTAAAATGTTATCCTACACTAGTGATAATTAATATGTAATAGTATGTGCAATATTAAATAAAGGGGTGGGTGAGAAATAAATTCAGGTCTGCCCCGTGGGAGATCGACGACCAAGATATTAATTAGGCCAGAGTTGGGGAACATTTTTAGAACTTTTTATATAAGCAAATAGAAAAAAGGCCGCATGAGTTGGTTTATAAATAGTACTATGACGATATTATTATAAGTTTGTGCATAGTTTTATTATATTATACAGAAATTATACATAAGAATTATTACGTAAAATAATTTAAAACTTAGTAAAATTATTATTTAGTGGGATACTTGCAACTGTTTCTTATTACAAAACAATTGAATATTTGTATTAAGCTTTGTAACGCGCAGTCCTAATTGATCCTCTAAATGAGAATTTGTTATTTGCGTTATCAAACTAGTTTTAATTTTCGTCATCAGAGAAAATGTTGACTTGCAACAGAAAGTGCTACCAAAACGGAGTGCACGCTCTCGTAGACATGAATACTCAAGAGCATTTCTCCAGATATTTACGAGACGTCCCAATATTTAGAGATGGCAAATCACAAGCGTCTTTTAAATACATTAAAAAAGTACCATTTCTTATTTAACCGCACAAAAAACTCATGGAGGCCGCAGGTTCCCATCTCTGCACTAGGCCATATTCCACAAAGAATAGTTGGCGTTAAATATTTAGTATCCTCATTATATCCTCATATGTAACATAACAAAAAAGACAGCAGTCAATAGCTATATGGAATAAGCCACATGTAATGTGGAACAAAATGAATTTGAAGTTGGTTTTTTGTTTTTTTTTTAAATTCAAAGTATCAGTTTAACACATCTCATATCACATGTTATTCTGGAAAAAGAAGCATTGCTGCTGAAACTCCCAAAATTTTTTTTATACTCACAATTCATATGAAAATCAACAAATATCAACTCACCTATTTACTCATATACAGAATACACTAATAAGGCATGGATCTGTTATCTGACAAGGCTTAACAATGGTTAATAACAAACAGAACTAGCTAATTATATCCTCTGAGGCAAGAAAGCTATCACAAAACTAAAGAGTTGACTTACCGATGTATTCCATATGGCACCAGACTTTGACTGCAAGTCAGGTGTTAGGCGGACATAATTTGAGGTAACAATTGTATTACCTAAGAAGTCCCAGAAAGGAACTGACATGCCACTACCTGTAAAAAATACAGTTTCATACTTTATTTCATAATCTCTTAAAAATAGATTATATCTCTTAAGAATAGATTATAAAATTAAGAATAAATTATATAGTGTTTTCATTTATTTTTTAAACCTTTTTAGTACGCCAGTGATACATTATCCTTCTCTAATCTTCTCAATAATTGAGTTAAGAATTAGAGTGAAAACTCATACAGAAGATTTTTTTTATACTCTACTGGTCTTTTATACTGTATGAGTTATATGGCTATAACCTCTCGGGTTAATAACAATTGAATAAGTCTCATAGTTGAGTAACTTAAATCTTCTGTGATGCATATGAACACATCAAATTTTTTGTACCTACTGTTTTATGTAATTTTAAAATATTTCCAGACCATAAATTAGGATATTTTTGATAACATTATCAATTCACCAAATGAGTAAAATTTGTTTCTGTTGTTAATTTAAATCATCAATAATACAAACAAATAGATAAGTATGTATACTTAGACTGAGTTATCTGTGTGCATTACGCATACTACATAAACAGCAACTTTTAATTAAATCAGCTCTGTCATCACTGCACTATCTTTAATTGTATTAAATTGTGGGTAAATAGTATATACATTTACATTTTAATGTTTCATTCTAGCTATGCTATTCGAAAATAATAACATTATTATTAGTCCTAGTGACTATACAATGTAAATATCAGTATGCAACTAATTATATAAACAAATCGAGATGATCACAGAGCCATGAGATGGATGGTTGGTCAAATTCTTCAGACTACCATGTTTAGTTAGTCACATCTGGTTACTGACGTTTTAGTATGTAAGAGTAAACAAAGAAAAGCGTAGTTGAGTAGTTTACTTTATAAATATTTTAATTATCATTATTCCACAAGAAATGAAGCGCAATCTAATACCTAATATGAATATTTATTACCATGTAGATGGACTGACCAAGACAAGTTACTTTACTTTTACGTACCAACCTGTGATGGATTTTTTTTTATTATACGTAGAATTGAGTATTAATAGCAAAACTGAGGAGAGACGACAACTAATCAAATAAAAAGGGTGTAAAGTCACCTGTGCAGGTCACTCACCTTGGTACGGTTTAGTCAATGAATGTTCCCGCCTGATGTAATCTCGAGTGTTCCATTCGGCAAAAGTTGGAGCAAAACTTAAGATTACAAGAAGTAGCTTATATATCCAGAAATTCAACATTTCGGCCTCTAATACCAACCCCGTGTTGAACTAATCAAATTCAATGAAATGACAAGCACCTAAGTATAGTGCAGTAAAAGACAACAAACATGGCATTACTGAATTGAAACAGCCATAGAATACATAAATTTATATTACTCTGTGGAACGCGATTCCAAAAAGTTTTCCATTGTCAATATATTTTACGAAATTTATCAGTATGAATGAGACCATAAAATAAAAAAATGAGAGACTTTATAATTTGATAATTTAAATAATAAACGAGATATATAAAAATAACCCATTATTTTAGAGAACATTGCCGTGACAAAGTAAGGAATGATGTGGATATTTGTTAAAGTTGTTAAGTTTATTCTATGGTATGTTACACGAAGTCCAACACAGTTACAAAGATTAAAAGAGACTCATGAATCATTACATTACATTGACCCAGCCAGTTGGACCCTATTTTGATTATTGTGACAGCTTGAAAATTTTCTACATTGTTTTCTTTTCCTTGTTAATGAATATATGTATATAGAAATCCTATATTTTTAATAGCGCCATCTTGTAATAGATTTTAGAAATTGTGTTAAACGTCATTATGATTAACTCAGTGCCATAAAAGTGCACTAGATGGCACAGTTCAAATATATAAAATTTTTTTATAAAATTCATAGGATTACCGTGATTAAAAATTTTGATTGATACATTAAATAATTCTAGAAACAAAACCACAATTCTGTCTATAAATTCTACATGAAACTTAAAGTTGTTACAACCTTGAAACTAATATTGATATTTTTTTTGTATAAATAGTTGACAAACGAGCCGAGCCGCCTCACCACCGTCGCCCATGGACATTAGTAACATCAAAGGCATCACAAATGCGTTGCAGGCCAAGAAAGAAGAAAAAAGAACGAGAGTACTGGCTCTCAAATCCCCAGCCGGAACACGACGAATCGATATGAAAATATTGATTGATATGAACAAACATTTTATTGTTACAAGATTAAACTATACATTTACAATATTATTATACAAAATATAGCAAACATGTCATTACGTACGCCTATAGTTTTCTGTGGTTGTTTCATTTGACACATAAATTTAATACTATTAATATAATTTATATGCGGTATAATATAATTTTGAATACACGTAAATTTCATAAATATTTTAATTAGATAAATGATGTCGTCAAGCGTTAGCTAAAAAAATATGTGACGCCTAATCACCTAAAAGTTGATTTTGTTTGAAGGGAATTTAAATGATGAATTTTTAGGTATGACCTACATGCCCTACATGATACACACGGAGCATGAAGCATAGGTTAGTTATGTAAGTACTTAAAACAGGCGGCTTAAATTGAGTAAGGTGTACCTCGCTGTATTTGCACCATAATCACGGTCAATGCTAGTTCCAAATATCGACTTAAAATAAACGCAATGACTCTTTATTGACATAAAATATTGCGCCTTGTGTAATAAAATTAATTTTAAATGAAGCGTGTTACAGCGTGTGTGAGAGCAATGGTGATTGAAAAAAACACGTAAATAACCCATTCTAAAACTCTTTAAATATACAAGAAAAAACTTGGTTGTCTACATGAATGATGATAGACTTTTTTAATTGCAACTTTCATGACCATCTTAAGATCCACTTTCAGATTATGGTAGCTTGGTTGTAAAAATAAATTACGCTCCGGAAGCACCATACAGCACAGACATGCCGGCTCCGAATCTGCCACGTGTGGCGTGGTCAATGCATCGTAAAATAAAGGGTGTGTCTGGCGTCGCACTTTCTCCAGCAGGTGATGGATGTACCTACTTTCACTTCAGTTTGCTACAATATAGACCAACGGTAAGGTCAAAACCACACTTATGTTCGCGGGTCAATGACATTTTTACTGGGCAACTTTTACCATGAGATTCGGTTTGTCCAGCCCACGCTTTGACGGCGAACTTGCGAGAATCTTCTAAATTTTAGAACATAGCTCGACGTTTTCAGAAGTGAACGATTTTGGGGATTCAGAAATTAAATTCTATTGTAGACGAAACAGGGAATCCTGGATCAAAAACGAAATCTTTAATCTATAAACGATACTTTATATATATTAGAAAGCAATACAAGTTTTGCACATTTTAGTCAGTTTCAGTGGATAGAAGACTTTTCAGAGAGCATCAGCATTCCAGTCGTATAGGTGGTACCATCTAAAAAATAATTATAAAAAGCAATGTCAATTTACCATCAGGTGGCCCGTCTGCTTGTTTAATTTTTAGTAGTCGAAACCGAGTTATAATTCCAAAGACTTAAGATCCTCACTGTCCTGGTAGGTCAATGATTACCACCCTGTTCAACAGTCAACAGACATATTAACAGAATTTCGAGTATTAAATTAATCAACATTATTTATTTTTATTTACCATTATAGAAAGTAACATAACAGGTGCACCTAATGCGTTAGTTTTATTACTTATATTATATTATACAATATTTAATTAAATTATTACAAATTATATGTATTTACTACGTTCATTACATATTAATATATTACATTAATTCATACATGCATTCAATTATAATCAAATATTAATTAAATATCCAAAGATCATTAGAAGCAACTAAGTGTGGGACTTGAAATAGGACATGCACGATCTTACGGAGTCGCTAGTATTCATGGGCCTTAGTGAATTTTACACCTGAGGAATTAGAGAGAGAGAGAGAGAGAATTAATATTACAATATTTTAAGTTTACGGTCAGATTCAAAACTACCGTATAATTCTATAGAGAAATACATGGCGGTTCGAGAAACTGTTTCGATGTTTCGATATAGGTCATTGATTCTAACATAAGAGGTGATATATAATTTCTCATGGAGAATTTCACCATTCATACTTAACTAACATGGTGAATTATGGTTTTGAGTACTCGTGAGATTTGGAGAGACAGAATCACATTTGGATGGAAGGTTCTTGATTCTGATGATAGCTTATATTATTATGGTTTAATATTGATATTTCAATAACTATTCAAACGGGCATATAGTCTAACTTTTGTTAATCGATCTTCACTACGACCACATTGTAGCAAATCTATTTATTTGCACAATGTTTTCTTTTTTAGAAGGCATTTAGAATATGTCGTTGTTAAGCGAAACTTTTATTAGAATTAAAACCTTAACGTTATTTAAACTTTATGTCAAAGAGTTGTCTCCGGCGCTGATTTGTTGAATGTACCATTCTCATGTGTGGTGTTCAGAACATGATAGGACTTCCGCTAAGCAAGTTATGTTAATAATCTCTAAGGTACTAATTATAGACTTGATATTGGTCTTATGTTAATATAGCTGCGTAGAGTTTCTTTTTAAGTTGAAAATACATTTCAGCTCCTTGGTTACCTGGATTATGGTAAAGCTATGCCTAACTGGTTAGTAGGATTTGTAAATGTCGCCGTGAAAGAGTTGTTTAATTTTAACCAACTTTGACCAAACTACCAACTAATTGATCAAACCAACTTCACTTCTTCATAAGCAGTGGTAATATATTGGTTTGATCGTCGGGCTCCCGTACGGGAGACTCGAGTTCGAATTCTGCATGTACCTTTTTTCATATTATGTGCAAATTATTTTTAATTATTATAAATATTATAATTTTTGCTCCCTAGTGGTTTACTGGCAAACGATCGTTACTTCGTTTGGACTAATATTTCCATAATTTCAAGTTTTGTTTTAACATTTTTTAATTATTCTTCATCGCTTTCACCTAATATTGAGGATACAAAGGGCGAACTTAACTCATATTTTGTGATGACTAAGTAATTTATTTGTTACATCCATAGCCTTTATTTTTAAGCTTTGGCTTATATGATTTAAGATTTAAGCACTTTCTAATGTATCTGACTTTAAAATCGATAAGAATAATACCAAAGTTAATGACTTATTTTTTAATAATCATTCTTATTCATTCTGCGTGAGGAAATACTCATATTTTGTAAAGAAATTTTATTTTACACCGTCAGGGATTATACCAGAGCAATTAAGGATAGTAAATTAACTTCATATCGCTAACGATATCGTGAGGAAATGGGCCAATTACAAGTGAATATTTATTCAAATCTTATTATATTAAGTGTTAAATATCTACTAGAGGTGCAACGCAATCAAGTGTTATCGCTTCTAAGTGAATTATACAATTAATACATGAAACGATTATAAAATATATCGCCTGTTTGCGACCTCCACTCTAATTAAGTAATGGTCTGTCGTACAAACATACAAACATACTCACAAACATAACGAACTTAGGATTTGTCCTAACTAAATTAACTTTCATATACGATATACGGAAGGTATTTAAAACAATGTATGCGCGCGCATATTCTTGATTTTTCGTGGCTTTTGATAAGCTACATCTAAATACGACGTTCATTAATTAAATTCTATTCAATTAATTTTATTAAATGTTACGTTTTTGTATTGAACTTTAAGTACTAGAACCTTGAACCTACCTTCTGGTTACAACGCATCAGCTTCCTATTGCTCGAGATGTCTTTTCTCTCATGCTGGGCAATAAAAAATACTTTTATTAGTATCGTAAGATTTAACATTTCGTTGTGATGAAGCGACGAATTTACAACTGTGCTTATTACAGAAGCTCTACTCTTTGTTGAGTTTATACGAGTTTATCGTTTACATTTCACGGATATTTTTGTGGACCCTTGGACGCTGGCGGTACGATTAATACCGAAATATATAGAGTAATCGTAAGGAGGTGGACAGTTCACAACTATTTACTGCATCCATACGCGTAATAATCAAAAAATCTTAATTTCATAATTTATATTTCACCTGTCTTCTTTGAATGGAGCTAAGATCGATATGGAAGTGAAAGCAAGCGCACGTTTCACTTGTTTGCCCCAAAACCTTGAGACGTCTGAGTGACCTAATTCCCGGGTCTGAGGTTCCCTACACTTTTACCTTCACTGCCCCAAACGTCACAACTTTCTACCTCAACATAGATTAATGAAAGTGACAGATAAAACCAAAAGTGGAGCCACCCTGAAGGCCAACGAGTCGACCTACGACACAAGAAGCGGGTCAGAGAAAGTAGTGAAAGCCTCTATTTGGCCATGATCTACTCTTCACATTTGTTTAGTACTAAATGCTTATTTACTGATTGCTTTTGTTACATTTAACAAGACATTTTATGCTTTGTGATCATGTAAATTAATAACAGAATCGAGAGATTCGCATGTGGGTCAGTAAACAATTGTGTATTATTTTCGTGACGCGAATTATGATTGCCTTTTAATGATTGTATTGTTTTAATTACACCTTTGTTGCACCTGGAGCTATCTAATTTTGGTTTAGTATATTCGACGCGAAAGTGAATGTTTGGGAGAGTCAAACATTGACATTGGATATCTGTTCGGTGCGTGAAAGAAATATGGCGAGTGAGACTAATTCTATGATTCTCGCTGCTAACAAAGTCTTTTTTAATGAGTCGTATTTAGTATTGTTTGCTTTGGAAAGTTCCCTGACACCGTGTGTTTCTAAAATACAAGTACCAAACACATTGTTGTGGGTTTCACGATTGCAGAGTACGGTAAATATGAAAGTTGATCCATATAAAACTAGATGGTGGGTGAAAACTGGGGCAAAAGCCTTATTTATACGTTCATGTAGCTAAATAAATATCGATTACAGATTTTAAAATTCGCATGAGATAATTGAACGAGAGGAAGTTGATTTCAGCCCGATTTACCTAAAATTTTCTGCAGATATCAACGTATTAGGGTCTTTTTTATAAATTGATAAATCTTCAAGAGATTACTTCTTTGGAACAAACCAAGTTACAAAAGATTTTACACATAAAATTTTAGAATACTTCACAAAGATGAACATAATAAAAAAAGGGTATTTTATTATTATAAAAAAAGAATTTTGTGAATTTGTTTTTATGTGGAGCTCTCTCTGGAACCAAGGCATCTATTTGCAAAATTCGTTTACCATTTGAAAGGCACTTTGTTCAGGATGGGGTTTATGGTATTTTTAATATTACTTACCGTTACCGTTACGTACCTACCGTTCTTAGACCTGGTTGAAGACGGTAGGTAATGCTGGGTTGCAGCTTTTGACCTCCTGAGCCAGCTGAAAACTGTATGTTTATATAAAGCCCAGTTCCACATACTCCAGGATATAAGTCCTTTTATATACTTACTAGCGACCCGCTCCCGACCTCTTTCAGGTTGAAAAATTTGTTATATTTACATAATATAAAGTAACTTTAAAGTGATAACAGAATTTTTGAAATAGGTGAAATTCAAAATTCCCACTCTGGGTTTAAAATATTAGTATAGATATGGATAGTAGAAATGAAAAGATATGAATTTAGTATGTGCAGCATTCCCAGAGATTTCTGAGCAACAGAAATAATGTACGTATCTTATATATTTGTATAGTAATTTTAGTAAATATTTACACTTAGTCAATATTTACATTTACAAAATATTTACTGGTGCGTCTATGCTTTTTACTGGTTACGTGTCCGTGATACACCTACTGGATGGTATGTTCATGGCTAGCCGTGATCACTTATCATCATGCGATGATATGATCCGTATACTCATTTATTGCCTAAAAAATTTAAAATTAACAACTTCTCGGTTTTCGATGAAAGAGGAGGTATCCGTCTCCAACGATTTTTATCAATCGTTTATCATCAATTTGTTGTAGTAATTCAAAGCAGCTTGACGCTATACTATTATTTTCTAGTGTTTAGCCTGGGAATCAAAAGGAATGCGCATATGGGACATTCCTTTAGGATGATATGGTGTTTCGTTATAATTCCCGCATTTGGCGAACTCCACACGCGCAAGGTTGCACCGCGCATTTTAATTTAGAATATTTTACACCAACTTTTCCATATTCAGCGCAGAACGAATATGCTTTCCTGTATCTGATCTATTTTAAAAACATTGTTTGCGTTATTCCACATAACTCATGACATAATTGAATATGATAAAGATTTTAAATATCTAGAGATTACGCCGTTTCAACATTCCTCAGGACCTAACGCTGTATTTCGTATTTCCTAAATCACTGATTTAATATCGTATAGTCTATACTAATATTATAAAGCGATAGGGTGAATTTCGTGAGTTTGTGTGTATGTGGAAATAATCTCCGGAAGCACGGTACCTATCTAAAATTTTTTACCGTTTGAAAGGTAGATACATTATTTCGGATCGACATAGATTACAAAGTATAAAACAAATCATCTGTCTGTCGGAATGTGATAATCTCAAAAATTGCGCTACCGGTTTTCATACGGTTTTTATCAATATATAAACTAATTTACGAGAAAGATTGAGTATATTTCGAATGTCATTATTAGTTATGAACATAAAAAAACATGTTTCCCTAAGCGAAGTGAAGGCGGGATACTAGGAGTAAATAAAAATATTGTATACTTACCTTATAATTTTGTATAGAGATCTCTCTACTGTGACAATATTTTACCGATACGCAGTCTCCAAGTTTAATGTGTAATTCAAAGCCAAAGACAGGTAAACTTCAAAAATGTGTTTTTAAAATCTGACGCATATTAGTATCTTCTCATGAGAAATAACTGGAAATTCATGGTAATATACCGCAGCCGGCCATAAGAAATCACATAAGTATATTTAATTATGAACGTTATGTAAAACAGGCCATATTCATACCGTTTAATAAACTTATTTATAATTAAACGATTTCTGATTAGAACTGGCAGCGAATAAGTCACATTGTTCGAGAAATTGAAACCGGAAAAAAAAATCTTTGGATAACATCGCAGCTTTGGTTAGTGAAACAAATATTGTCTCAAGACCACTTGGACTGATAAAGAAATTAGGAGAGAGGCGTTGGATTCAGATATACCCGGCTCGGTTGGTTTGATGCCAGGTTGAAATTTTTATTTGTATTTTAAAAGTCATTATTATGCACAACGTAGAAAGCATTCGAATGTCACACAAACCCTTCCGCTAGTGAGAAATGAGTTGAAAAATATATTTGTCAATCAGCATCCCTGTATATATAAATGCTTATTTCTCAGCAAAGCCGCTAGTCCTTGCTTTAAGCACGCTGTTTTAAAATTAAACAGCTATAATTTCTTATTTAAAATATCAACGTTACGAACAAATACACAGCGTCCGAAGATCTGAACGTTGCGGCCAGACGCCTCAATTAATCTAGGTCTTTCACCCCGGCCCAAAACGCGGGGCAAACATGGCGAGCAGATACAGATAAACTGCATAGGCGGTGCAATCTAGAAGCAGTAAATGCGCGCGGTTTCTCCACTTTCTATACACACTTTCACTTCCGAGGCGGCAGACAGACAAAACGACAACTCGAATGTTTATCAGATCCGTGACTCAGCCGTGTTTGCAAATATCGATTCGATCACGGGAAAACTGATGCTCGGATTCGCCGTCGATGACAGAGCGCGCATGATAATTACTTCGGTTTCTCTGCATTAACTGCTTAATAAAATACACTCTAAACTTAGATGGCGGGTAAAATAAGCGGTTGGTTCGTCAGCCGCCGTTTTAGGTAGTTTTGAAAGATACTACCAAAACTCTTAATCGAAAATCCTTTGAACAAGTTTATCATCGACTATCGAACATATAAGGACGTTCGAACGTATTTTTGAAACTTCAAACTAGATTAAATTTATTGATTGATTGATTGATTGCATTCGGTATTTTAAATAAAATTTAAAAATATACGTTACAAAAGTTTATTTGATTTAATAAAGTAAAATTTTCAAGCTATCTAACGACAGCGTATTATAGGCCAATCTATTAATGAATAGCCAATAAGTAGCTAGTCGCACAGGAAGGGATTTGTGTAAAATTTTGAAATTGACGAGAAAAACTCACTTGTTTTAATTTGATTTTAAATTTCGTACATTATTAGTCATTTTATTGAAATAAATGTATTTACCAAATACTTATATGATTAAATGATTTTGAATTTGAATTTGAAAATGTTCGTTACTGCTTTTTTCAATTTCATAAAGTATAGAATATTATTCTTATTTTTTTATTTAATAGACAAATACAAGCATATTAAATGCTTATATGTATATTGCAGATTGCTATAACCGTATTTGCCATTCGACTTTGTTAATGGTGTTGCATACATAGGTTTCCGTGAGGTCAATGACACGGATAAAGGGAAACTTAAACGTAATGACAATAGAGCTTCTTAATAAGCATATCACCGCAACCGAACATTTTGGACTAACCAAAAAACGCCGTAAACAACTCCGCCCAATCTGAGCACTTACATATTTTAAATCAACTGTATCATTAAACTAACTAAAAACGTATCAAACGTAAATTACATATAAGAACTTTTAATATTTTTTTATACATTAATATATTAATGACAAGGAAGTCTGGCAATAACACTGGCGAAAATAGTTCCGCGCAGGTTAAAACTTACTTTGTAGTTGCAATGTGTTGTTTTAAAAAATGTGCTGAGGAGTGCATTAAGCGTTTCTTCTCCTCGTATTCAAAATGCAAGTAGATGCAAAAAATTACGTGCATAAGTGAATTTACAAAATAGCTAAATGATTACATGATTTTAAACTAAACCTTAAACTAAACTAAATTTAACTAAGATTTTAAACTAAAACTTAAGCACGTTTCTAACATTTATGTATCTAATGGAATCATTCAATTAAGTTTTCACCCTCAGACACTACGATTAATTTTTAATTTTGTATTACGAGAAAGTAACATAATGATGTCCTCTTACTACCTGGTTTGTAACTATTGGGTTGAAAGGTTTGTCAACCAGCTCATTATAGGATACATACTCTGGACCAGGAATTCTCTAACTATTTTGGGCAAGAGACCTCTTTCCCAAAATGAACTGATACCGCAGAGCTCCATAGCCAAATTACTTTAAAAATCCACCACCGTCCGCTAACTTATAAAAGCCAAAAAAAAAACAAAACACATAACACAACTTATTCCGTATCTTGAAAGTTTCAAATAAAAGCTTGTGTTCCTTAGGGGTCAATTTTTAAAACTCGTCGACCCTTTAAATCAGTTGTCGTTTATGTCGACCCCCAGGAACCCGATTTCGACTCCAAGGGGTCGATATTTTGGGAATCCCTGCTCTAGACCAAAAAAAAATCTTTTTTAATTTCTATTAATTATTACTTTTAAATAATATCTTCGAGGCTAGCAGACTTCTTACGTAATGTATTTAAATGTGACTAATACTTGTTTATTAATGGATTTTTTAATCAGTTGTTTAGCTAAAATATTCATTAAGTGTCCCGACAAACTTAAATCTTAAATGGCCAAATTGTTCGGAATATACACGAACATTAAGAAATGTATATGCAATTAAAAACATAAAAATTAACATATTAGAACATTCTAATAACGAATTATTTATAAAACTTTTCACTTCTCATTAAAACCAGCTTGTCATTTTCTTCAATATATATGTAGTTATGTATAGAACATAAAACACATAGTTATACCGGTCAGTGACCGCTCGCGTATTGGGATCCAATGTTGTTGTGAAAGTGCGCTGAATCATAATGCCATTAAATATTCAGAATTATATCTAATGTCATTAGGGGAGTGGACGTTGAGGCTGTCAAATACACCGCACCTCTTATTAGAATGTTATGGGATATTTATTAGGTAAGCTTAGCAGTTGAATTTATATTCTGTTGAGCTGCTATTAAAGGTCATGGGTTATGTTCACCGATTGTATTACCTAGGCAAGGACATAAAAAGTGACCATCGTTTTTGATCACGAAAGAAAACCGAAAGCTTAGTATGGCGTCATTGTGTCCGACTTAATACATGTTACAAAATAATATTGTACCAAAATAGATACATATAGTACGAGTGGTTTGTATGCGTTTGTACTTAACGCTCTTTCTAAAGTACCGAATGAGATTTGGGAATGAGGCTTATCGCGAAAATCCACACGTTTGACCTGTCAAAACAATTTCGATTGCTGAATGTATGTGTGCGGAATTGCGCTCGTAAACAGGTTCTTCAGGATATTACTCTGCAGAGTATTGCTGTTTAAAGATAAAATAAAATACCACTGAACACTTTATACACGGTTCCGTCTGTCGTGCGTCAGTCAATTGAAGAATATTAGCACTATACAGACAAAATTTGGAATGTGGGTGTACAAGAGGACTGTGAACCTTTGTTGAACTAAAAAATAAAGTTCTGTAGTTAAGATTTTTTATTGTTAATACGTTTCAAAACAAATTTCCACATACTTCTACACGTTTTCCGGGCTAAGTACCCGAATGCATTATCATGGTAACGGACAGAGCGTTGGAGTCCCGTAATTGATAATTATTGCTCATAGCTGTACACGATTGACAAGCATTTGGTAGTATACCATCAGGCTATCATACTAATTCGATTTTGTATAATAATTGTACCTAAATAACCCATCAAAGTGAAAAAAAACGAACAAAATTTTCTTTGCGTATCACTTTACTCTAGTAGTTGTTTATTTATTTTGTAATAACCAAATATACGACCGTCGTTAATCGAAGGACCTTCTGTATATCGGTATAACTAAGGTTCATATTCTTGAAAAATGTTGTCAACACACTGAGATGAGTTTTCTTCAAATTGAGCAACATGTCACGACACTATTCCACGGGCCCTAATATTAATCATCGGCGAGGTTATGTGGCACCCAACAAGAATCCTCACACGAAGGTGCTCGAATTTAATATGTACTAAATAATTTATGGTCCTTCTTCTTAACCTATTCTCTTCAAAAAAATGTTGCATTACTAGCCGGTTTCTTTACAGAACCATTGTAACTGTCCTTTGAAAGACCACTTCATTCTTTATCTCGTTTGTCGACTGCGCGTAAATTTTTTATACATGTATGTCTACACGTTTGCCGTAAAAATTTGTTTCTAAGTTCATTCGAAGTTCATTTAATTTTTTTTTTATGTATAACACTGGCCAGTTGTAATTTATATTCATACAACGATTACTTACAAATAAAATTACAAGCGTTCCAATTTCAAATTACACTCATAATTTTTTACACACCAAATTGAAATATTTTGGCTCATGGAGAACGAATTCGCATTAGAAAAAAATCATGCGATGTTTTCGTTTCATTTTGCATTTAATTTGTAGTAAGATTGACTTGCAGTATCCACCTTTATTTCATATGGTTCAGAAGTGTTAAATTTATTTATAAACAAATTTCTATTTATGCAATGTAAAATCACAAAATTTTCATCGAACCCACGCTCTTCTCCATATATTATGTACTGGAGATGATGGAAATGGGCAACCCCGATGTTCGTGAGTTCGAATCTCGTACGCGGTGAAAATTTTTTGATCTCTAACACTGCATACAAAAATTTTCTGACAACGAAAGTGTATAAAAAAAAACGAAAATTACAAGCTTTTATTTATTACTAGCAAATGCCCTCGCTTCTCTATAATAATATAATAAATGCTATAAATAGCATCTGCATTTTTATGGGTTTTTTTCGTTCTATGAATTACAAATTACAATATTAATTTATAACTTTTTATCTATGGACGGATTGTAATGAAACAAACTCTTAGTATTAAGTGACGCTTCCTACAGTACATTAGTGAAAACCAGAAAGAAATCCGTTAAGCCGTTTCTGATATTAGCGGGAACAAACGCACAGACTAACGGACAAAAATTCTAACAACTGTTGTTTTGTGTTCTATCGTGTTAATAAAGGCCCGTAATAATGTTTTTTTATCATATATAGGTATGTCATTTACGGAAAGCAATTAGATAGAATTTTATTATTAGTATAGATTTTTCTAATCGTGCTACGGCCTTAGAGCTTAAATCAAACGCCTTGTGCGGTGATCGGACAGATCCTGTCTAATCGTTGATTGTAGTAACAGGCTTGCTTCTAATTACGCGACAGTCTATCAGATCTCATTCGACACGGTGGGAACGAATAGCGAAGCAGATTATCCACTTTACTTGATAATAATAATGATTCTTTGCACGTGAGGAGACGTTTGATATTGAAATTTAGCTATCAACCTGTTTAAATCCGTTCGGTTCAGGTAAGAGTACTTTGTTGATGTAAATTTGTAAGGAGAACATTACCTAATACCTCTAGGTTTCATATATTCGATATTTAAAGTAATATTTTTTTTAAGAACACGAATTATGTGTCTAAAATAGTTCTAGAAGTTAGAGAAGTGTCGTTCTAGAAATTAAAAATTTGGTTACGTTACGATTCAATGATGTGTTATTTGCGGATTTAAAAAAAGGCC
>PDGT01000028.1:2138959-2172780 GCA_003671415.1 Megathymus violae
AAAGAAAATTATTAATCCGTTTATTATCTGGTTTATTGAGTCCTTAACTGTCCAATCGAATAACGTTAAACAATGAGTTTTTGAGAAATAAATTGGACTGGACGGTACAGTGATAAGAAAACATAAGTAAGATGAGGTAATTGCTTCGTCAGTTGTTCATCCGGTGTCTCACGAGTACAACTTCAAGTTTAGCATGAATGGAGCTCTGGTGACTTGAAATTATACTAGCCTGTTAACGTAAGTCAGCAATCATAAAGGTTTTTCAAGATGGGAATTAGTCACATGGCCTTCAAATGATAAAAAGAACCAGATGGATTGACCATTAACCTCATCTAAATCGCACTGAAGTCGTCTGGCTGTGTATACTCCGCGGCTTTCAGTAGTCAGTTAAAGGATTGCAATTCTTCAAAAACAATAATATAGATCAACTTTAAATTACTTTAAATGATTGCTGTGTCTTGCTGAATGTTAAAGATTTTGGAGTATTAAAAAAAAATTAAGTTTTCTTACGAATTTTACAGTTGAGGATGTTATTTATTTTATCTATATAAAAATTTTCACTTTTTACTACTATAGTAGTGATGTTTTGTTAAATAAACAAGACACCAAATATATTTTACTAGTTATTCAGTTGTCAGAATTCAACAATTCTTTTCGTTAGAGCTAATTTTGTTATTAATCATACTTCTGCGAGTCACGAGGAGCGAATTCTGAAGTAATGATTGGAACTTGCGTCGCGGTCGGTCGAGGTATTCGGAAGTACACCCATTAAATACCTTTACAAAAAGCAAATACAAGGTATTCAAACAATTTGCCTTCTCAACAAGGCATTCACTGAATTGTACGTTCGTGCCGACAAATTAAAAACGCTTAATCAATACCGAAAATTTAAAGTATTCCATTGTGTTAATCGAGTGAAAAATTTAATGAACACGAAGGCAAAATAAAATGGGTTCCTAGGAGTATAATATTTTATCAATTTATGGTACTCGGAAGTATTCTCTTACGCTTGTCAATTAACTATGCTAGATAGCTATTATCGCATACTTCTTACGCAGCCTTTTAATATGTATATTGTATGTTACATAGGTTCGCGCATAGATATAAATAACCAGGCGTGCAACAGAGACAGGTGGTTCAGGTTGTGTGAACCCGCCGGCTCGGTGTGACCGCGAAATTATTTTCAAGACTACACCAACCTCAAGCGATCGCACACCACCAAATGAGCCTCGTGCACACACAGATCTCGCTACTAGATTGCAAATGTAGTGGTAGTCGTGAGAAATTTGCTAGTGTATTCCCAAACGATTTATTAACGCAAACTTTACACGGCAATTTAAACTTTAATAAATTCGCTTGCGGTTTATTATGAAGTTGTCATGAAAAGGTGTTTATGACTCTTTTTCTGTAAGCGGTGTATGGTAAAGTTGCTATCTTGTACGTAATGTCCGCGAACGGAGGTACGTTCAACTTTTAGCCCAGTAAACTCACAAGGTTCGTTCACCCACTGCTTGTCAACTGACGTAAACTGAGGGAGAAGGCTGGTAAAACAGATAGCAGCGTCTCCTTCACGCGTTATGTTCAAGTTTAGAAGTTTTTATATAGCGTTTGGCAGTCGAAATAATATTGACTCTTGTGTCGTTTATGATCGCCTGGTACTCTTGACGGTTTACGTTGGCTATATCGATACATAACGTGACTATTCGACGTTTGCGTGACGTATATTATTTTTCGATTGTCGTTTTAGTTGATGTTCTAGATGTTTGTTAGAAAGTGTAATATAATAAATATATAATAATACTACAGGTAATATTGGCAGCCATGTTTAAAGGTTTTATTTATTAGTTACAAACCGCACGAGAAAGCTTGGAGTTACCATGAAGTTAAACGCGAAAGCATGTTTGTAATATAAAAGTATAATATATATATATATTGTATATAATTTGCTATTTATTACGTATGTTTCATATGAAAAAAATTATAGTAACGGTAAAATGAAAGTTTATCATTTCATTCGACTCGTCCGGGCTTAAAATGTATATTATATTTCTATTTCTTTTCTCTTTTTTATTTCTCTGCTATGTGACGGTTATTGACATTTTGAGGCATTACGTAAAAATCAATCACGTAAATTTGCTTTGCCAATAAAAAAACGTTTTCCCACGATGTGTTCCTTCAATGGAAAAATAATGGTAAATACATCTAACAGACATCTCTCCAACAGAAAACCAATGCTTAAAATACGACGTAAACTAACTTCGACGCATTTGCAAGAGATTCCGGGAATCTCCCCACATTCACTCTTTGAGACTTAGTTAACTTGAAAGGTGAACAACGGACGAGGCCATGGCGCAAGGTCCCTATTATTGGAGGTGGCTGGGCTCTCTACTCAGTTTAATTTCGACAATATTTATGCATGGTGATTCCTTACCTGTCTGGCTAGCTGCCATCCTTTTTCAGAATTTTATATTGCCAATTTGCGTTGAGTCAATTAACACAGTTGAAGCAGTTTTGTTTTTCGCTAGCGCCGCATCCGTGATGCCTTCGTTGTTGAAGACGTTCATGGGCGGCGGTGACCAGTTTCCATTAGAGTAGACGAGACCGCTGCCCATCTCTTTGTTTGTCTGCTTTAAGTATCAAAAAGAGAGATTATCTTGAGAACATTTACCCCACGACAAGTAAGTAGTTTACAGCCATATTATAAAACTTTCTCTATCCCCAGATTCATAGCTAGACTCGATGAACAAGGCATTTTAGATTAGTAGCTTAGAAATTCCGTGAATGCAGATCACTGGCTTAGGAATTCAGGAAGACGTGAGGGGCATTGACTTTCCATTTTGATTCATACCCAGGTGGAAGACATTTCGACGGTACTAAGTATTTACATTTTTAAATTAGTATTAATTTACTTTGCAACAATCCACAAGCACAATGTATGATGGTATAAACTTTTATACATGCATGATATACCATCATACATTGTATATTACATCATACATTATATTTACATTTTTCTCCAGTTTATGGATAAGGTTCCGAATTGGATATAAAGTAATTGGAGAAAAGATAAGAATTATAACATGATGTTAAAAAAATACTATATAGCAACAGCCTAATGATTCCAATGTTAGCCTTCTGATGCGATTGAAGTACTCTAAGATTTCAAAGTTACTACATGGATTATCTGATTTCTACATGGCCAGCAATGCGTTGGGAATGCTTTTTTGAGGCTTCCGACCATTGGTGTCTAATAATAAATAAAAACTTATTTTAAACATACACTATTCGCTTGGAGAGATTTACTATGTAATATTTACTCTTGTACTGAATGTATATACCGTTGTCTTTTTGTATATTCTTGTGACTGATGCTAATTTACAGTTAATTGATGTGCTTCAACTCAATCAGGAGTAGTACCTCTAACGATACAACGCTCGACTACCTAATTTCCATAACATATTTGTTTTGCGTTGACGGTAGGAAAACGAAAGCAACGAGTTATCCATTAACGTGAATACCCACGTACAATTACGAAATCCCGTCGCATCGTACGAGAATCGAATTTATATTCTATAGAAAAACGCTCACACGTTCGAGAAATGGCGCCTACATGAAACAGTATGCCCGTAAATAGCCACCGGTATAACAAAAACCTTTGGTTCTTGATGTATTCTAATAAGAAAGCATTAAAAGGGCATGAAGAGATAGGTTCTGTATAAGTTGGCTGTTATTTCTTTGTCTCTGGTTACAGGTGGGTGCACCGGATTTTATGGGTCTACTACCCAGGGCGTGGTGTTGTGTTTCGTACATTAATGTGGTCGTAACGATTGTATTATTTGGAAATGAAATTTTTACTTTTGTGTAAAGTGTTAACTTCTTTTTTGGCATGACAATCGAAGCCCAATAAATTTTTGATTATTTAAGAACCACGCTCCTACCACATAGACAACCCTAGGTGCTCTGCGTTACCAATACACCAATAAATAAAGTAAAACGGACAAAATTTATGCATAAAGTTTGTTAATATGTATTTCAGTGTATGTATCATTACACAAACACTCTAATACGTGCTGACAAACTTATATTACATGTATTTAGATGTAGATGCACATTTTAAAGCTACTCTCTTAAATATATTTGTCATAAAATGTTACAAGGAATTTTCCGATAGAAATCTATAAAAAATGTTAATGGGACTATTAAATAAAACATCAGTTTTATAAAAAAATTAAGCATAAAGATTATAGTCGCAATGGTTCATAATTATAGGCATTGAACATAGGACTGAACGGAGATACGTTGAAGCATTGTAGTAGGAAGCCACTTCGAACTTACTATACGTAAGCGAACTCTCACCGACTCATAGATTCCTAGTACCACGATGCCTACTGTTGGTCTCTTCTGCTTTCCTTAATAACCTGATTGGATGCACATAGGTATATAAACAAACAAAAATAGTTCTTAAGCCTTTCAGTTAAATTCCATATTGTATATTACAAATGGAGATATTTGTAGCTCAAGTTACAATTGATGTTAATAGTTTAGAACTGGAAATTTAAGTCTTATGTATAATGCTTTAAGATGTTTTGTGACGCAAAAGATATTTGTACTGTTGCACATTTATGACGACTCGGTACATAAGGTTTTGCGGATGCTGCGGTAGGCGTTCTGCGTAATTGTTGGTTTTTGCGATTTCAGTGTAAAGGTGCCCACAGGTCTTTAATTTAATCGTTCATAATTTTTACTTTAGCTGTGAAGGTTCAAGGAACGCGATATTTTAAAAGATATATGATAAGTCCTCGATAATGAATCGTGATTCATTGATTTAAGTGGTGTTTGTAAAAATGCCTGTCATGCGTGTTGATTTGGAGCATCAAAATTATATGACGGGTGGATGGATGATATCATAATTTTTATAGCGTGAAGGATGCGCATGAAAGCCATGAATGATTATATTATAATTGTAGACTGTAAACTACATATTGGTATTATTAATTTCATTATAATTATTAACTTATTAATTACGAAATGCAATTTTTTTTGTGTTATAATGTAAAATAATACAGAACAGCACAACAGAGCAAATTTTAATTATATGTAAATGGCATATTATTACATTTCGATACAAGTGCGGAAAGAATGTCATGAAATCACAATTCCGCACGTGCTTCGTTCGAACAACGTTTTTAAAACATTTGCGAAAAAACTAAAAACAATGAAAGGAAATAAATGAAAAACAGTTTTACTTGGACATAATTACATTACATTTTAAACAGTTGTTTAAAGTGATATTAAACGTTTTGGAGAGCAAATTCAAGGTTTGATTCAGACTATCGGTTATTTCACACGAAGTTTTCCGGTCCACGTCTGGTTTTTATATATTTAAGGGTGAGTAATGTTCTCCAGATGTAGAATAAAAAAAATGTAAAAAAGCAGTAAAGAAAAACAACTGACTAGGAAACCAGGAGGTATTCCGAGTTATATAAGAACGATGTCAACTCATCGGTGGCTGGTTGCCGGTCGTTGAACTTTTAGCCCAGTGCGCGTAGACTAGCTCGTCTCACAGGAGGAAGCGGGAACGTGTTCGCGAGGATGCATGTGTTCCTGGTATTGGCGATCCGGCGATACCCGCCGAGATTGACGTTGCGTACATACCTAGTTGCAATTTATCGTATCACCTTTTTATCGGTTGAGTTACCTGTGGACTAGGAAAATAGTTGGCGTGTGTGAAAATATTTACATTAAAGCTTACAATTTGCAACTAAGTATTTTTATGTTCTCCTTGTTTGTTTTTAATGATTGTAGCTGTGGATCTATAAGTAAAAGTTAAGTCTTTTTTTTATTAATTCAAATAACTCTTCTATCTAGATTATTGAAATATAGTTCAAAGTAACAAAAAAAAAACAAAAAAACCTTGTCATACAATATAGTGATCATTCTTAAGCCGGCATGATAATGAACCTGAATGAATGATTCAGCGTTCGGTTCCGATTGGGACAGACGTAAATTATATAAATATTAATAACAAATTAATAAAAAATATAATACCATTAATTAATTAATTGACAAAATGTTACTTAATGTTAATTATAATAACTCGAGTGCGACGTTCGTGATGTCTTCCTTGTGTAGTTTAATGCCATAAAGGTAATCCCAGGGTGTGAAAATGAAAATGTTTAATGAAAAAAAAATCATTATATAATCCTTTAACTTAGTTTTTACAGACACTGCATGTCGCGCGAAGAGTCTCGGGTGTGATCATTAGCCGAGGCAGACAATTCTGTGACAGATATATATAATATTTCTTCCAGTGTCTTGTTTGGTGACGTCGTATTTGTGTATATGTATTCATGTCAACCGAATCACAGAGAATTGTAATGTTTGTGAGGACTTAATTATTCATAAAAGGTTATCATAGAGCAAGACTCCGTCTCAAAATGCGATGTTAGATAAGCATAAAAATGCAATAGTCTATAGCTCATCGTTGCATTTTATTGCTCTGTGCCCTACGACTGGTGAGTCACGCGCAGGGCGAGGTGTTGGTTTGGTTTATGGTAGATATTTGTGCTCGGATGCTTCTAGCAGTGGATTCCAATGTTAGAAGGACCGATTGCAAAGTTGGTTGTGTATTTACGAACTGTTTCATTTATTCATCAGCCCAGTTAGTGACTCTGCCTGTCAAGCGAGCGCTCTTAGGTTTTATTCCTGGTCGGAGCAGACATTTGTGTGATGGACAAATGTTTGTTTTCCGATCCTGGGTTTCTGTTATGTCCTTTTGTGTATGTCCATGCTACTCGCAGCACAGGGAATCCTAATGCGGAGGTGTGAGTGTGTAAACGTTTTTTTTTTATTTTATTTACGGTATAAAACAGAATCTCATTTTGCATGTCCGAATGTAATAATCACATAAATTATTATTGCACGTATTTCTTCTATACTAGTTTTTCCAACAAATACAACGATTCACGAGGAACGCATAGATGTACGGGATAAACATGGATTTATAAGACTCTTGATAAAATATGTTTACTAATGTTTAATATTTTCTTGGAATATGAGAAAACTATCCGGAATTTTTAAAAAATCAATTTTGTGAAGTAATAATTTTCTTAATTGCTTATTTTATTTCCTTTTCCCATGACATAAAAATCAGCAAGCAGTTAAAATGGACGCGTGGAAAAGTTACATGCTTAAATCATATGCATCGATTTAATCACACAAAGGATTGTACATCATAATTCACGGCAATGATTTAGATCCAACTGTTAAGTAGTAACTAAATAACGTTCTGAAATCTTTATTCTAACTCCTCGACTTCCGCCTTACAAGCTAAACGATAGCCCAAGCTCTTAGCTCTTAAACATTGCACTATAGAACGCAGTAATTCTTAGCGAAGATAGCACAGCTGCTAGATAAATCGCTAAGGGGGTAATGGCAACTCCATTAGATAACGCTTGGATTGGCAGACGATAGGCTGTTCATGTTGGAATCGCTTACTGCGACATCCTTTTGTATATAATTATCAACCGTAACACCCATTTATAAAGTATTGGCCATTAGTAGGCTTTAAAGAATGCGTTCGGATTAGACATGCTTGAGTAAAACATCTGGAAAAAAACGGTTCTACTGTAGATATCAGTTATTGAAAGCGCCTCACGCTTTTTTTTATGTTAAAGCTAACTTTTCTGTTAGTTACTTTATCTTATTTTGAATATGTTCAAAAAATTATATTATACAGAATTAAAGGAAATTTCCTCTCTCTTTTTTTTCTTCTTCTCTTTCTCTTGATCACAAACTGTGTATTTTAACATTGTTTTCAATTTTTTAGTTTTTTCGCTACGGAAGCGTATTTCTTTGGTTTTTTTTGAACTGGAATTTATTTTTTACTTTTTAGTTCATATTTCTACGACAGCGTGTTTTTCGTTTTTATTTAACTATTTTTTATGTAATGTGTTCTCGTAAATTTGGCTGAAAACATTTTTCATCTGAAATTTTCTCATAGTTACCATCATCCTTACGTTGTAATTTAACATTTTAAATCCCCTTAACATAAACGCTCTAAGATTCCCTGAGTTGTAGTTGGCATGATAGTACATAATAGGATACCACGAAGACACAAACACACGCTGAGACACACATTTATCACATCGCCTGCTCCGAAATCGAAACCGAGACCTCTCGCTTGTAGTGAAAATTATCGAGGTCTATATATTATTAAGGTTTAATTTTGAAATTAGACGTAATTAATTGAAAATCATTGCAGTTAATTCGAGGAAATTCATTAGTTATGTGTAGCTCTACGTATTCTAGTCGAATACGCAGTGCGAATACGTACGTATTCGTAGCTCAACTACGAGTAGGCGTAGACAGCTACTAAATTATTACTAAGTTGCGGCGCTATTCGTAGTCTCTAGTCGGCTCTAGTCGTTCGGCTCTAGTCTCTACGATTTGGCTGTTCATTCGTGTTTTAGAATTGTCATATAGGTATTATCTATACGAATGCCAAAGCAGCAGTTATTGGAATTTTTATTTTTGTTACGACATAACGAAAAAAGTGCTTAACAGACTTAGATGTTTATCAATGTGTTTATAAATAATGTTGTAGTTCAACATTCTGAATATTTTTCAGTCCCGAAAATGTATGTATTTTCGAGTAATTAGGTATGAAACTCTGTGTTTTTTTGCGGGTAGTACATTATGTGTTGTGTGATTCATAGGTATAATAATAATAAAATAAACTGTTTTTCATTCCTACAACTCTGGATGTTCAAAACGTTGTTTTTATGTAACTTGTCGAAAAACGAGTAGACGAGCGACCTGATAGTAAGTGATCGCCGTCTCCCTCAGGCTTCAGTGACACCAAAGGCACCGAAGTGTTACCGACCGAAAAGGAAGCGAGGGACTCGTATTCTTACGTTAAAAAGATGAGATTTAAATAATTTAAAATATTATACGTTACAATTGTTTCGGATACAGGAAATCTTTTTTAATTTTACTGCATGAGATGTTATCTCAGAAAATAAACTTTTCACACAGTCGATTTTTTGTAACACAAAAGTCCTTCTTGTTTATATTGTGATCATTTTCTTATCTTTATTTTCCCATTTAGGACTGATCTTCAAGTAACGCCAAAATCATTATTTTTCTATGTAAATTTTATGATTAGAATGTTCTAAAAATTGATCTCGTATTTTCGACTCTTCATTATGCAAAAAGGCAATGAACTCTTTATTATTCGAAATCAGTGGATAAACTTCAATTCATTAATTAAGTTGTGAAATTATACTACACATACGTGATGACAAAGATTTTTTTATAATTTAGATCCGTCATATTTAAAGTATCATTGTAAAATCAAAGTGGTAGAGTAGTACAGTAATCAAAGTGTCTGTCTGCTAAATAGCGTGGTCAAAAATATTTTGCATGGCTTTTAATTTTTGCAATATTTACTAATTACTAATACTTAGATCACGAGAAAGTTTTATATTATAACGCCTGATATTAACGGGTAGCAATGTTTCGTTTGCGGTTATTGTTTGTGGAGGTTAACATAATTGACAAGTTATAATTTAAACGTTGATTTTAAAAATAAAGTGTTTTAAAATATTAAGAAAAAATTTATTGAACATAAAATAAGCATATAAACACACAGAATTACAGGGAATCCTAGTGTGGGGGTGTGAGTGTGTAAACTTTTAAAAACTGAACTCTCATAAACAAGTTCATAAGTATAAAACTTTGTCTTTGTTTACGCCCACCTCAGGAAGGCGCATATTCTTTTATTTAAGATAACACAGGTAATGGTAGAAGTTAGTCATTATTATGATGGGTGTGTGAAAACTTACTTTATAATTGTCGTATCTTGATTACAAACATGTGTACAGGATTCTTTTCGCTGTTTCCTCTGTATGAAAATGAGGTACATACGTTTATCTATCAAAATACCCACATAAATGATTTTGATTTTGATATTCATAAGTAGCTATATACATTAACGACGATTTTATTATTAGTGCATAATATACAATTTGAAAATATATAAGTGACAAAGATTTATACAGTAAAAGAATAAGCATGTTGCGATTTATGAATGTTGTGAGTTTTGGCTGAGAGGACATCATCGCTACTCACTATCGATATACTTCACTACGAGTAGACATACCATTTGTGAGTCCAAGCCAGCTTGCCCTGCTCTTGAAACTGGAATGTCCAATGAAGGAGTTAATGATTTCCAAGGTCTTGTCTTTTTCGCCTAATTTGATTCGGATGGCACATACCGGCAAATTTACCAACCTAGCTAGCCACCAACATCCTTCTAAAATTGTTTAAAATGTTTTAAAATATTTAAGTCGGCGGAGAAGCAGTATAAAAAGCGACTTCGCGCTTCCTTAGTGACCAGCAATGGCCTTTGATTTGTCGAATGTCGGAGCAGCGATCATTGATCTCTTACCATCAGGCTCGTCTGCTCGTTTTCCGTCTATTGTAATAAAAAAAAACATTAGATATATTACTACATTCAACATACAACATTAATTTAAAATACTTTTCAAATTCGTAGCTCATTCATTTCTGAAACTGTGCGTTAGGAAAAATTGAATAAAGTAGGCTTAATAAAATAATCAATTGTGTTTGTATATTTTATCAATTAAAGAAATACGTTAAATATACATCGATGCGACAACATGTATAAGTTGTGTATATACTTACTGGAGTTTTAGTATAAGATCTTTATATAAATCGTGTCTATGTTAATTATATTAAAAATACACTCGTCGCATCGTGATATTTCTAACTCGTATTTAACGACTTAATAATTGTAAATATATTCAAGTCAAACAACAACGAATTTGTATTCACTTAAAGTAATTTTAGGCGCGAATGACCTTTTTTACTTTTCTCAACGCGGAAATGCAAAGACTTTTTAAGTAATGGCCCCGTCGGGCCGGTTGGTTATTTTAAACTGCTTGTAAAAAACTTGTACAAATGTATGCGCAAACAAGATTTGAAATACCAGGATTACATAAGCCGAGGGAGTCAGCCCAGTCATACGAGTTGCAGCTACTACTCGATTCTCATTAAGTGGGTACCTATGTATCGCCTACGCGGTCACTCACACTGCCGAACTTATTTATTGCTGTCCTATCTCTTTCATTGATTCTTTCGAATGAACGCGTTATCGAAACATCGATAGTGTCTAATGAGCCGAATGGCAAATCATTTTGTTTTAGTTGCGTTCCACGAAACCTCGCTTTGAGTCGTGGGTGTTAAAGTTATTTTTAGCTCAAAAATGATTTGTTAGCACCTTCGAAAGGTCTGTGTATCTAAGCTCCAACTCGGAAGTGACGATTGAGCTCACTAACGCAAGTGAGTTATCAACATTTCTCACGCTTCGTTTTCATTAGTGTGTGTCGCTTCCATCTTTGTTCGGTGCAGTTGTGTGCGCGTTATCTCGCCGCAGTTGTGTGAGTGAGCTGAGAGCAATGAGACGCGCGCGCTTCCTAGGTTCGTTCAACTTTTAGCCCAGTAAACTCTGTGGATGACTGGGTATAGCTATACTTTGAACATATAGCTCATTATTAGTGCGCTTCTACTTAAGTACGGCGTATTTTATCGCTGTCAAATCTAATGAATCAACTGCACGGATTAGACAAGAATTACAATTGCTTATTCGTTATTACTTTTATTGATAATAAATAAAAAAGGAATTAAATGATCGCACCTCCGCATTAATATGCCTGTTGCGGATGGTGAGGTGCAAATTGGTGACATACACAAAATATCACTTACAAAAGGAACCTAGAACAATGTACGTGACACGTAAATGTCAGTCCAAATATCAAAAGCGAGTTCCCTGTTTCCTCGGCTGGCAACGCGTCGATCGCATTTGATGTTACCGATGTCCAACGGCGCTGACGATCATTTCACTATAAGAAGCACATCTTGTTTCCCGAAGATTTAAGCTGTCCATCATAGGTTGGTTAAATTAGTTTTCGTCAAATTTTTCCCGTGTCAGTCCTATGGGCTGAGAATCTCGTGTTCATTGCTTAGTGGGTTTCAACGCTTTAATTTGTTTTATAGACTTCAAACCTTTACTGCCTTATAGCAAGGCGTTGGTTTCTCGTCAGTATTAAGGGGTTTATTTTACATATAAAAGTTAATGCTTGATAACAATCTCACCTGATGGTAAGTGGCGATGAAGTCCTAAGATGTTGAGCGCGTTAACTTCTAAAAGCCTATTCAGGTTCGTAGCGTTCTCCTCGACGATACTAGCTTCCAGTCTAATGACGGTATTAGTAACAAACCAATCCGTTAATGAATTTAAATAATTTCATTAATACAACGTAGGGTTTGAACGACGCCGTGGTTTTTTTCAAGTTCACTGCAAGCTTAGAAAGTTGGCAACTTCGAGTTTTGAAACTAAGTATCATCTCCTATAAATTCTGTTTTCATTACAACAGGAAATAATAAATAAATAAATAAACGTTCACACACTCACATCCCCGCACTAGGATTCCCTGTGTTGCGGGTGGCATGGACATTCACAATTATCACATCACAAACACCCATGACCCGAGAACAAACATTTATCTGTCACATAAATATCTGCACCGGCCGGGAATCGAACCCGGGACCCCACGCTCGGCAGGCAGGGTCGCTACCAACTGGGCTTCGGGGTCGTGGTAACTAACTTACACCTCCTTATACTCTACATCTCTCACAAGAATTCCTGTGGTATGGGTGGCATGAACATACATACAAAGGAAACGTTACAAACACGCTCGCGATACGAAATAGAAGCCGGTCACCACTAACTGTACTAAAGTGTGGTCATTTTTATCATTGATACATACATATTACATACCATGTCATTAATTGACGATAACAATATTTAATTTACGATTAATATTTGTAAGTTGTTAGTTGGTACACCAAACAAATTATTTTATTTTAAATTTATATAATTGAAATATATCAGTGTGTAATGTAAGTACACGTAAATTATCTTGTGTATTAAGCGCAGATATGTATTTAATCTGTGTAAGCTCTACTAAATTGTACTTTGATTTATTAATAAGAGCGACCAGGCGATATTTTAGAGTGTCTAGGAAACATGAAAACTAATATCCAGTAACATTTTTTATTTTCGTCTTGAAAGGAGGTTACAATTTTAAAAATCTAAAACGCATATCACAAATATTTTGTTATAACTTAGCAGTTAAAAAAAATCTCTAGGTTCTAATGATATGTAACAGATTGTATTATTCCGGAAATGTCGTAGTTATGCTAAATATAAGTGGTACACTGGTCAGCGTAGGGTAGGTGGTAAAATTTTGTCCCTACTCTAAGAGGAGACCCAAAGCCGGTGTGGAGATCGTTTTGGCCACCAACAAATCCACCATTCCGTACACATTAGCAAGTTGAGAAGGAAATGGCCTATGTATATTGGCTAGTTCGATGAAAGGGTTCTTGATATGCATTAACTATTAGAAAAAAATACATACATAATTCAGAAGTGAGAAGAAACTAAAGCACTGCAGTGGGATGCTTCTTTTTAAACGTCAATGCCTAAGCATAGTATATTCGTATTGGCTTGTTCGATGTTATTAATGATCGCAAAAAGAGCATTCGCGAACACAAGTGCCTCTCGACGTAGAGTACATTTTGTCTGATTGTTTGTCCGTTTAACCTTTATTGAAAATTCAAAAACTGAATATTATACCATTATGGCATTATGGACTTAATGCCTTGAGGCATTATCTACCATTCAACCCTGGTGATGTTAAAAAATTGCGGCTGGTGTAACAAATAATCCTAATTGTTATATAATATACACATACATAACACATTCTAAGCATATTAATATAAACAATATATATAAATACATACATATGAATTGTTAGAATTTCTTTTATTCATCAATCGCCGTTGTCTTGAGGAAATGCTCACGTACTTACGATTTAAAGGACTGAATCTTTGATGCTTTCCTAATGTTTACGGCTAGATTGTTCTAGATCAAGCCCGAAGTATGAAAGAGTATTAATGAAACAGTCTTGTGTGGTGTAATGTAAGCCTTAAGATTAGATGAGGATTGCAGTACTCTGTGCCACAGACGTACTGGAAAAACTCCTTTAGATATGGAGGAGACACTGTACTTTTCAGTACAGAATAAAGTACGGAGAGTTCTGGAGCTACGCCTTTGACGGATAGGTAGACATTTTAATTGGTGACAATATTGAGACATGTCGTCGTATTTACGAACTTCGAAGATATATCGTATACATTTATTGAGATGGCGCTCCAACTTATTAAGAAGTTCTTACAAAATATCTGGACAATATACATACATCACCGTAGTCAATAATGGAGACTACAAGAGAGTGAATTAGCGTGAGCTTTGTCTTCGTGGGTAAGAAATTCTCCAGCCTATAAAGTGACTGCAAGGTTGCATAAACATTTTTACTAACTCTTTGACTTGCAGTCTCCAACTTAGTGTGCCTATATTCTTAAAAGTGCCGGTTAACCGAATAATGGTACCATCGTAGCAGATTGAAGGCAGTGCTTCTTGGTTTACCTTGCTTAACATGCGTGAGCTACCGACATGAATCACTTGGCATTTGGAAGGGTTAAAAGCAAGCCCGTAACGATAGGGGCGTTCTTGTAGTGCGTCTAAGTTCTGATTCAATTTATGGTAGGCTTGATGAAGATCGTTTATATGTATATGAATCCAAATATAATTGAAGGTCATCTGCTTATAGATGGTACGAATAATCAAATGAAGAAGTGATAAACAATGAAAATAAAACAGGAGAGAGAATACTGCCTTGCGGTACACGAGTCTCAATATAAGTCCACTCCGAATATGCTTCACCGCCGCTGACAGCTTGCTAGGGTCTGCGAAGATAATTTGTAAACCACGTTTGGGCCGAGGTCAAGAATTTTTAGCTAAGAACTTGCGACAGACTTGCAATCTACTTAGTTTTTTTTTAAATGTAAATAGCTCACAAAGGAGCAGACGAATCACCTGATGGTGAAGTGGTCGTCGTCGCCTATGGACATTAGTAACACTAAAGGCAACACTGATGCGTTGTTAACTAAGAAATAAGAAGAAAGAAAGAAAGTGCCTTCTCTCTAGCCCGCAGCCGGTAGGTTCTTATTTAAGTTTATTTAGTTTTTTATTTAGTTTAAGTATTTCTCTGTTAATATTTCCTTTCATTATGAATATCTCTTTGGTACGGATTATAGTGTTTTCTCCATCATACGTTATTTATACCGCGAAGGACCGAAATAACTTGCCCGAATTACCCTGCGTTATAATTTTCGCAAACAGTCTTGGTAAATAAGCGGATCAGATAAATCTATACGTATAATTTTTTCTTGTTTCAGGGTCGCTGCAGTCATCGGGACCCCGAATCGCTTACGTGACAAGCGTCGCACACATTTCGTGGAACCGAACTGGTCCCTCCCACACGAGCGACGCGTGATTTAATCGAATTAGGCAGTCTGCTATCTGCCGTGCAAACATTTAAAGGATAACAACAATGTTATATTTACGGGTTTAGGTTTTAAATGTGATTTCTTTTTATAAATAATGTAGATGATAAAAAATATATCATATTTTTATTGACTGAATGGCATGTTATGGAATTCTGAATATGGTATTTATTTTATCTAAGTTTTATTAACCCTTTATAGGAAAGTAAAGCTGCCGGAACCAGAACTACCAACTGTTAACTTCTATCAATTTTAACTCTCATATGTCTGGTTGGTATTACTGGCACGGAGCGACATGGCTTGAGGCATTTGAGACAATCTGAGATCAGGTGACGAAGAGCTCGGACCTCTTTGGTAATCCAGGATATATATGTAAGAAGACAAGAATGTAGATTTACCTCTAAGTGGTTGTTCAATCATCGCACATAAATGTATAGATATTTATGTCTGTCAAGTACCTATTTTAAGATTGTAACAACAGTTGCTGAATTTTTATAAATAAATAAAACGACTTGGAATGATAGTAACACTTTTAAGGGAACATTGAATTTAACGAATTATTTATTTGGAGTTAACCCCTTATACCCCCTACCTAATAATCTTCTTGCAGTCATTCAAACTCAGGCTACACCTACTATGTATTTTATATTGATGCTGATTTTTAATTAATAATTAATATTTTTTGTGTGTTTATGACATAAAAATAATTGATTGTTACTAATTAAATGTACTAATTAATTTTTTTTGACAACGACAGAAAAAAAAGTTTTTTTTTTTGTGGTGTCAATACTCTATAAACGCGCAGACGGACCATCTGACGGTATGTGGTCGCCGACACGCATGTACGTACATGATATCAATCGCAAAACGTTTCACGGTTTCTTTTAAAATAAAGGTGGTACCTAACTGTGCGCTGGCTACCAGGCGTGTAAAAACCTATTAAACCCAAGCGAACACTTAACGTACCGTTCGCCAAGGTCTCATTCGCTGTTCAGCAAGGTGCATCACGAGCAGGGAGGTTAGCCTTAGATTCATGAACGGAGGCTCAAATGTTATAAATAACAGTATATTTTAAAACGACAGCAAAATAAAATAAAATTCGTATACTAATTTACGCACACAAGATAAACGTACAAATGTATATAGTAGCAAATTCTCGCAAATATAAAAATGCACCGATCCTGTTCGTGGTTGTTTCAAAAGTTTTTTATGGGCCATAGTTTTTACAATTTAATAAGGGTATTGCATTAGGCAGGCACACTAATGTTATAATCTTTATTTACATATGGCTTCCACTCATTAGCAGCCCGTAACAGGGCACTGGTCGCTCCTCGTAATTGAGGTCCAGAGCAAGTACAAAATTAGAGACGTTAGCGGCCAAACTGAAAGCCGGATATTTTTATGTCGTTTGAAACCTTCTGATATAGTAATCGGCATTGATACCTTAATGTGCCTTTCGGAAGTCCGAAATACAGAAGCGCTCGATAAATGTAACCACAAAAGGTCAATCATCCAGCTACCGACTTAAGTCGACCGAACTTAAGTGAATGAGTGCTTCTATATCTACCTAATTACAATCAGCTTGGAAGGTATAATTGAAATTATTTACAAAATGTTTCTACTCCTACTATTTGTTGAGCGCCTCATCTAAGCGGGCTGGAAAGAAAGCCTGATTTAATCATCTACTTTCTTATTTATTATAACTCAATGTATAACATGGCATCGTAACTGACCGTGCAACGTTAGCTTTTTTCATTCAAAATATTTATTGAATACTGGTTATTGTCAATGCATTTGTAAACGTCATTATTTCAGTAAAGTTTCGAAAACGAAACATAATGAAGAAGAAAAGATGAAATAAAATCCTCTGCACATTTTTTTAAACAATAATTTAACACTCATTTTGTAAATCTAACGCGCTGTGCTGTACCTACCGTAAATCGGTGGATGTGATTTTGTCGTTAATTACTTGTATTGCAGTCTTCATCAGTGCCAATCAAGCTATCTTAAACGACATCTGTGCAGCTGTTGCTGCGAGGATATTATCAGCACGTAATGGAAAGACATTCATCTGGTGTGGTAGCTTACGATATTTTCGAAAGGTACGTTAACGCATTTAATTAATTGAGTAAACTTTTATTGTACACTAAAGATAAAGCCGTTAAATTAGTTTATTTTAGTTAAATGAAGAGGGTTGGTCGTCAAATATCCGTGACATTGCTAGATGGTTTACTTAGATTCCAAATGTCTTACAAGTTGAAATTTAATAATTGTGTATTATATTTACAGAAAAAAATATTCCATTAACGTATGTTAAATACAATAAGTATTTAACATATTGTATTAATAAGTATTTGACATATTGTATATTATACTGCAATTTGTAAAAATTAATAAGGAATAGCGATTCATTAGGAATCACTTAAAAAACATACTAAAATTAAACCGTTCCCATTTGAAAAGGTAAAAATATAGAACATTGAGAACAAACAGCAAAGGAAAAATTGTGAATCGTGACTGTAGGGAGTTTACAATAATGATCTCAAAAGTGTTAGCAGTGCTAAATTGTATTAGATCAGTGTGACAAGCTACGGACTTAACTTTTCGTTTACGGAATAAAAGCTCCACGTACGAAGTTATTATAATTATTGGTTTCTAAACCTTTTTTTATTTTTTACCTACTTAGTCATTTTAGGTTCAAATTGAACCTTTGTAGTTGTAAAAAAATTATATTTATAATTTTTTGGCGGTGGCCTAACGTTTTTCAAAGGATCGTAATAATGTATTAACGCCATCTATGGTCGAGTAGTAGAACTTAAGTTTTAAAACCGCACAACGTACTGAATAATACATATTGCGAGCGGCATCCCAAAATTGTTTTAGGTTATAATAAAGCAATTAAATTGCCTGAATTGAGAGGAAGGCTATATCTTGTCCATTTTATTAGTTCGGCAATATTCGCATTATAAAGCGGAGTAGCTTATTCTGGACATTATTGGATTAAAAAGGATTAATAGTTAGTGACGTTGATAATAAATATAATAATTTTAGAAACTCATTTCGGTTAACGCTTGTATTAGTTTAGGGCATTATATTATTATATATATTTTTTTAATTTAAATATAAATCAATAGTCATACCAAATGTATGTCTACTAAGAATATATAAAATCAAATAAATTTAATACAGAATACTTTCCGAAGAGAAACGTTTTATTAAATATTATTAAAGCCTGATGTGCGTTAAACGCATGTATGAAAAGTGAAAAGAAATAAAATAAAAAAATTAATGTGATCATAAAGATTTTAAATGAATTTTGTATTGCACCCGTAACCAAACTACTTATTTCGCAAAACAAACGCACGTAGTATCATCCAAGTACCAGAATAGGGGTGCTCAGTTCATCGACCCGGTTAGGTTTCGGTTTGGCGTACGACGCTAGAATTGATAATTGGTGTCTAGAAATATATTCTTTAATCAAAATTCACGTTTTAGACGGTTTAACTTTCCCGGCCGTGTAGATTCTGGCTGCTCAAATTGCGTTAGGTCGCAATTTTGTGGCGTACCTACTGTTTGAAAATAATGCAGATTACGCACTAAGCGACCAATTTACGTTTGACTAGTTGATTCGTCGCATCGTTATGATCAACAAGTTTTACAAAATGGTTCAATTAACTCTCTACACACACTATATTTAAGTATAGTTTTTAAAATAGTAAACCAAACAATAACAGTCAATACAGCCAGGAGCTCTGGTGAAAAAACCGATTGTCAAACGCAGAACAACGGTTTGTCTATGGGCGATCACCGATTGTAACTCAGAGTGAAAACGGCAAACGAAAAGAGGGTAATGACAACTTAAGTGATAGTTTGACAAAAGTTTTATCCGTCTTATCTGTGATGCAAGTCAATCTCTCCTGCCCGTGGGCTTGGTCAATGACGAAGCCATGTCGTCTAATTAATAAGCTGGTTGCTTGGCTTTATCACTCAGTAATCTCGACAGTTCTCTTAGACTTCGATGATGGTAAGTAAGCTAACTTTTTTTATCGAGGTAAAAATCGATTTCGCAGTGACATTGTCGTTGTTGGCCAGCAATGATATGTTGTTACTGTCGAACACCGTCACTACTGTCGTTACACCATTGTGCCTGTGAGTGTTCCGAATTTTTAAGAGCGACAGTGTGGCACTTTCTAAATAGTAGTTCGTCGGCTCGTTTGGGTAGTATTTTTCTTATAAATTCAAACAAAGCACATTCTGTAAAATAATAATAAAAAAACAAAATATAAACTTAAATATACAAAAATATGGTGGTGTTTCCTTTTACATATATTATTGCAAAAACCCTGTTACGTGTCAGGATCCGCAGGTTCATGAAATGCCAAAATAGTTTTGCAGAGACCTAATTTCACTTCCACAGTCACAATTGCAGTTCGCTTTCATATTCGGGACCCGAATACCCTGTGATAGGTGTGCTCGTCCGCCTCTTGGCGGGATTTATAACTCCAGGCATGAGGTTCTACCGCGGTCCGTGGAAACGGACTGGTCTTCTATGAGGCCCCTTTCGTTGGAAGGGCCACCAGCTAAGGCGGTCACCAGCTTGTTCGCTGGCGTATCGATCCCTAGGGCTTGTAGGGGTCGAGAAGCGGGCAAGAACTCGGTAATTGGGTCGGGTGTTCTGCCGGCCGATGTCTTTGGTGTTTGCCTCATTTCGGTGCCTACCTCCACCTCAGCGACATCCGGAGCGGGGATGGGTGGTGGGAGGGGAGCCTGCGGCCAAGGGGCCTTTGGCTTCTTGGACCATTGTGGCTTCGGAGAAGCCGCCGCCGGAGAAGGCGTATAGGCCTGACGAGACAGTTGCACGAAGAATATGCAGCCCGCTCTCCCGCGGCGTGCTCGGACTTGGCGCGCGTAGACAGCCGGGTGACTCAGGCCGTTGAGCGCCTCCAGAAGGTCATTGGTGTCGGTGTTGGTTGGCAGTTTCCTGACCGCGACCTTGAGGGTCTTCTCTTCTGGGAGCGCATATGAAAACCACGAGATTCACTCAGTGGTTTCTATTTCGGTCAGATACGCCTGTACTGACCGAAACTCGCACTCATCCGTAGGGGTGAAGCGCACGCCCTTCCCAGAGGGGCGGGCGCTCACGGCGTGTCTGAGATTTTCCCTGAGCACCGCAAGGTGCCGCGCCCAGTTCGGAGGCGCTCCACCACTAAAGGTAAAGGGTACCTCGCCTTTTTAGGGAGCGCGGCAGGGGCGGCGCTCTAGAGAAGCTGGATCGAGGTGGTGGGAGTCGGCAGAGGGACAGGGGAGGACCCGGTACGATGACGCTTGGCATCCCGGTCCTCGACCCCATCGTCATCCCGGGAGCGGGTCCTCTTCTCCGGGTCCATCATCCGGGCTACTACTACTACTAGTGTCGGGATCGCTGGTCGTTCCGTGGGCACCTCGCTCACCTCGATCGCAGCCCTCGATGGATCTTTAATATTAAATGACTAATTTACGTAGCTATTATAATTAAGACGATGTGGTAAATTATATCACTTTATTTTTATTTAATAGATAAAAGATTCCATACGGCTGCTTTCGCAAACGGATATAAATTAATGGATGAATGTTGTGTGTGAAAACCGTCATGTAATTTTTGCTGAGAGTTCTGTAGATTAAATAATGATTGGTACAACTGATGGAGCCCCTTAAACACCAATATATTATATTGGGTTTGGAGTTGGCGCTCAAATAACGAAGTCAAACTCTTTTTTTTTGTTTTTCTGTCCGGGCATGACGTGAAAATCCGTGGGCAGATTTTGCTGTATCTCGGCTAACTAATTTATATTCTTATATACCGCATTAAAGTGTAGAGAATTTCTATTCCCTGAAAATATAGAGATTTCTTTGGGATAAAGGACGAAATTTTTTTATGATTTTTTTTTGGGGTGATTTTAAGACTAGATTAAGGTATGAAGATCTTGGATGTTAGACGTTAAGATTATTAAAGAAACAATCTTATATAAAATATGAAATTGTAACATTATACAGGAAGTCGTCAATAATATATGTAAGAGTAACTGATAAGGAATGCCAGAACGATAAATCTATTCTACTATAAAAATTTCATGATAAATATTCGTTTCATGACACACTATCATCAAATTGACCACTTTGAAAATAGTTGTCCGTTCGTCTGTCTGTATGTCCCGTTATAACTCAACCGAACTTCGTGAAAATTGTTATGTACTGAGAACACGTGATTGCGCAGATGACAGGCTTTATAAAATATCACTAATCCTGATGTTGTCTAATCAAGGTGAAAATATTAAATATTTGATAATCATGTATATACCAATTAAAAGACCAACCTGAACGAAGTCGCCGGGGCCGCTAATAAATAAATAAATTGTGGAACGCGTATGGTAGTATTCGTGATAAATTACTACTGCAGTGCAGGGAGATCTTGAAGCATCTCCAAAAAGCAGTGCAATCTGTAGACTTTCATAAGAAATTGACCATTAACTTACTGGTACAATTAGGTATTTGGTTCGATTGTTGCTATGGCGAAATATTGTTCTCGTTTTAACCAATTAACTTAAATCACTGAATATAATTAAACATTAGTAATTATTATTCCTTTTAAAGTGCTTTAAATTTTAGTCATTTAAATAAATTGTAATTAATTATTTAGTTGTGTTCCTACGCAGAATGACGATTTTTTATTATGTTTGCCAATATTGTGGAATAATATATTGTAATTGAGTTTGTTGAGATGGTCTTTTATACATAAATCAAGAGACTTATTTAAATTGATGTTGATTTAAATTACCTTGACAGAATGATATTTTTTTTCTTAAACGTATTTCATTACAATATATACTTATATATTTTTTATTTATCATTCCAACAAAGTAACATACAAATTTGTATGAAATAAAATCAGAAGCCACAAAGGTTTCATATGACATGCTATAACTGCTTTACATCAGCGTGCTTGTACATTATAGGTAAAAAAATACTTAGCTTATGAATATAAATTGATAAATTGCCACCAAACATTAGCAAGAGTTAACAATAAATATTTTCATGTCACTACTAATTAAATTAATTAATTAAAACTATATCTTCTGTGCACCACGTATATATTATACATGCTGCTCAGAAGGTACATTTTCAATTTTCTCTTAATAATATTTGGATTAATTTCGTTACCGCCGTTATGTTTTCACTAATTACCGAAAGCAACCACTGGTTGGCGGTGCTTTAAAGAAGGGGATAGGACGGCCGTCGAACTTTGGAACAGAATGAACGAACCAGCAAAACATTGTAACAATAATTTTATTTACAAATAAAACTGAACTACAACTGTATTTACATACGATTCATTTTCAAATTATTGCGGAAGTGGGATCATTGCGCTTGGTGCAAATTAATTCTTCAAAACTGATTGACGTATCTTCGATTTCCGTGTTAGTGAATCTGCGGCTCTAATATTAAACGCTTATGGTTGATTATACGTTGAAAACTTGTAATATGGTGAGGTCGATCAATAAATTTCACTTCCTGGTCCGTCTCATGTCAATTAAGTGGATTGGTTTGCAAATTTGTTAGGAAATGGGGCAAGTTGTCACGCGAGTCACTAAAATAACTAATTAGATAAAATTTGCACGTGTCAAGGTTCTTAATTGCATCGGCAGTTAATTTGTAAGCCGATATCTAAAATGATATTTTTTGGTTTTTTTCTTCAATCGATTAGGGGTTTGGGAGGAGATTATCATAAATGGTTTTCTCTAAATCTTATCTCGGTGGTTTTAATGTCATATTCCGGTCCAACTGCATTCAAAGTTACATATTAAAAATAAACATAATTTGATTGATAGTAAAAAATATAATTGGTTGCTACCTGCTTGACTTTTTTACATTTTACTATAGAATAAATTCTTCAGAGGGATTTGACGCTAGTATGTCACAAGGGGGCGTCTTGTCTTATCTTATTTACAATCTTCATAAACAGTATAGGTACATATATTACATGCCTTTCTTGTTTACCATTAATTGTCTGACATTATCTTTCACGATCGGGCGTTTAACGTAATTGGAAAATAATTAAACTTATCTTATATCTTAATAATAAGGATTTAGATTGTATATAGACTGAGCAAGCATATGGCTTAAAACTAAATGCCGCTCAATCACAAGTGATAATAAACATTACAAGTTTACAGTAGCAATCCTTGTAAAAGAGATTAAGATTTAATGTCGGTACTCTCCTTCACCGAAGTCATTGATAAATTATTTGTAATATGCGCATAACATCAAACAGTTTTGTGTACAGGATGCCATCGAAATCTCCCGAGCTGGAGGCGTAGTTCCAAATTACTACGCTATCACTTTTATTATCTTTTTCAAGTCAATTAGGAAACGAGCAGACAAGCCAATTGGACCAGTTGACGGTGGGTGGTCACCGTAATCTATAGGAACTTCCATAACATCAAACCGGCACGATCATAACAGTCAAATAAGTCAATATACAATAGTACTCTAGGGTAAATATGAAACAAAGTGTCGACGTTCGCTTACGATTGCCAAGTATGAACACTTCAATGAAATGGAAAACTACTGACCAGCGGTATCGGGGCCATTCCCGAATACGCTCAACTGCTAGTACTAGCTCAACATGTTTTGCTCCACGTGACAGCACAGTTACTCATAAGCAAACGGTGCCTGTTTTGATTTCAGCCTCATCCATGTCATTTCAGAAATTAGAATTTATAATGACTGCATTTAAGCAGTATGCAGGTTTGCTTTGTATCGATTAGGAAAGCGTTTGAAATTTACATTTGAAATGTGGACCGTACACAGTCTATTTTGAGTTTATTACCATTTTTGTCTTTCACTGAAGTACTAGATGTCCAGATATCTACGATTTCATTTCAATTAAGGGTCTATTTGATTGTGTACTAAATCTAAATTATTCTGAATTTAAATTTGACGTCATGGTTTCTCCTATTGGACCACGCTATATCACTCACTCACTGTGACTCAAGAAGAAGCAAATTACAATTTCGGAGAGTCAGTAACATACGAGTTCCTTTTTGATCATCCGCGCGTCAGTGATGATCTTATACGTACGTACGTGACTTGTTGTTCTTAAGTAGACGACGAGATTAGGGGCCAATTCGAGTAGTCTATTTCTTATATCATTTACTTGAATAAATAATAATAATAATACACGTATAGATCACTGTCTTTCCTCGTAAGAAATGGAGGCCTGTGGCCTGATTGTCGGCAGATCCTAATCTGCTCGGTGCCCTCCTACATGGCTTGTTAATTGCTTAGCAATAATCATTAGGGCCGATGACTTAACGTGCTCTTTGAAGCACGACAGCACACAAGAAATTTTGCTATCAGCCATGACCTATCCGCCGGCCACTAAGGCTGGTCACGCCCGAAATTGCTAACTGCTTTTAATTCCTTACGATTGGCACAGTATAGAGGATATTATATTTTATGGATTATGGATGGCTGAACTGGACTTTAATTAGGGATACAGGTTACATAAATTATGAAAGTCGACGCACACATCGAATTAACATTAGTATTTTGTTACAAAGCAGATACTTTATCGTTATTATCTCGAAAGTAACGCCTCAGACCAGATGATGATGATACAGAGGCGTTGGACGGTGCTATAAACCCAACGGCTTATTGTCTTTGAATTCCTATTAAATAGTGACTTATGCCGATGTAAAATCGATTATTATTGATATAAAAGAAATAAGAAATTAATTAATTATAAATACATTGCAATTTCTTTATCTGAATCTCTATCTTTATTATAATTGCAAATGAACGAATAATATGTAAATTTTTATGCGCTTGTATGTGACTGTGTACTTGGAATTTCACTGATTCAGTTCACTGCTGAGATCCAATCACCGCGACGAACTCAAACGAATAGTTATGCGTCATCTTCACACCCATATCTGTGCTTCTACTCTCATCATCTGAAAGGTAAAGACCACAGTCGATCATTCTAACAGCAGAATGGTCGACGTTCAATAGCATTATGGCAATTAAGTACACAGGTCTCCTGACCTTATGTTTCTCTGTCTGTGATGATTAATTTAATAAAAATACCATTCAAATCACTTGATTATCACTGTTTCTTTTTAAGTCTTGTTACAAAGACTTATACATTTTTATCAACATGGGCGCTGTGTTTTTGTCGCATTAGTTTAGACAATCGAAGCGCATTTCCAAAACGACAGATTGCACATTATGTTGTAGTACAACGAGCTATCTTCACCCCAGGTTATACTATCGCCGGTGAAAGTTCCTAGTTGCTCTGGGTATTCAGTTCTGTTTATGGTATTCGCAATTGAGCGGCATTATAGAATATTTTCACAGGGTGATCGACCGATCACGTGGCGGCACACGGTATGCTCGAATAGAATTGATTGAAATCTCAATTTGAATTTGAAAAATATTTATTAAAGCGATAACGCCTACCCTAGGGGTGAGAAGATTATGATATGTTGATATGATATGTAAAATTAAGTGAAATTTGGGTTATATTGGTTTAATATATTTTTACACGTTTTTATTTGACCTAGTGGTCGAAATTCTACCAAAGTCATTATATTTTTACATTCCAACATTATTGAGGTTTTTTGACAACGATAATAACAATTGTCTCATCGTTCTCTATGGTCATTGTATACGATTGTTTTCAGTTTTGTTCTATTACGACAGCTGCGATCACGTACAAATAAGTTTTGATTTAATTTTATTTTATTTAAAAAAAAAATTATTTATTTAAAAATATAAACGATAAGGAAAATGAGGCAAAACCACAATTAGAAAGTAAATATGCGTTCTTGGATATTTCCTTGTGTTTAGTTTTGATTTACTCAGATTTTGCCAAAGCTACATAATTATACCTTTTTTATATAATATAAAATTTAAAATAAAATTATTATCATTATACTAAAATATAAAGTAAACCTCCTAAGCATCTAACCTCCTGTCGCAAGCCATTAAAGTCGGATCCTCTACGATCTCTACAAAGGTAACATAGTCTCAGCTTTTACCAGTAACCTTCAATGATGCTGAAATATCCTATAAAATTAAAATCCTTGGGTGTCTTGGAAAGGACTTCTGGACGCCGCAGATCAACGAACTGAGTGTATTGCCTGATGTGTGGTCTCTTCGAAAGTCGCAATACTTTCTGCCCATTCTACGACAATAGCGCTAAGACATGTCATAGTCTGATTCTCGAAAACTTGACTATGCTGATATGCCTTCTCGGTCTTACTGACCAGCAATTAAGTAAGCGTGAGTGTCTACAGTATCTATGCGTAATACTTATATTTGGGTTCTCCAAATTTAACAATATTTCCAAATTTACATGTTTTGTTTTTAATGTAAAATAAAGTATTAGATTGTTTATTCCTTAGAGGCAATTTCTACTTTTGAACACTACATGTTTGACATTGACAAATTCAAATCACCCGCCTTTTTTATTATACTTATTTTTTTATAAATAATCTAAATAGGAAACTGGGGCTGGTTGTTACAGAGATAGGTAGTACCAACAGCAATGGTAGCAAAACACAACGTTTTATTGACGTTGCAAAGAGGCAAATGAACACGCCAGCATGAGCCATCACGCCGCACGAGCTGGGATCTTGTAAAGAGTGCCTAAACGCGTCACCGTCAGAAACGTAGGTTAGTAATATATGAATTTTTTAGTAACACTGGTGTATAATCTGTTTTATATAAAGGTCAAGATGAATATCTTGTGATATGTATGACAAATGTTTTGTTTGCTTGTAATTAATCTATGTTTTCACATTTAACGTGGTGGTGGTGATGTATTTTCTAGTGCTTTATATGGTGCTTTATGCCGATTGGTGTATAACAAAGTATATAAAGTTGTTTGGTCTAGCAGATTGAGGACTTATAAAACAAATACTGATACCGAAAAAATATCTTGAGATACCTAAGAAAAAGCTGCAATAATTTTGGTGAGGATAAAACTAAAAAATCGTGGCGTCGGTATTAATTTTTTTTTTGTAAAATGTGTAAATTAAAAAGCTTTTTCTATTCTACCATTGTTTTTATACATATTATAAATGTATAATTTTATGATATTTTATATCATATGTAATTGTATGATTATTTTTATTTTGAAGGATTTGCTAAATCCAAGCGGTTATTACTATTAAACCACATTTTTATGTATCTATTCACCTGTTATACCTAAAATATATTTGATGATGGCAAATTAAACGTAAAAAAAAGAAAAATCGTGACTATTTCTTATTTTTATCCAACGCTACACACCTTTTTAAACTTTCATTTATTATTCTCAATTGTACGTTATCTATTCGCTAGGTCCAAAGTAGCGGGTGGGAGAACCCTGAATCGATCGCCGCGCGCACCGCGGCTAAAAAAGGAACTTACGGCGGACGATTTGTCACTTTTTACCTCTATTATCGATACGTGCGAGCATTTTAAAAATAAATAAACATGCGTCACACAACATGCTGTGTTGTCAATTGTAAGAACAATGGCAAAAATAGTGATTGCAAATTCTATAAATTTCCACAAGCAAGTTGGAAACGAGAACAACGAAGAAAGTGGATAATCGCTGTCAACAGGAAAAAGTAAGTAAGCTAACCTGAAAAGATACATTCTAAACATTTGGTTCATTTAGTATGTAGTTGCATCACGTTATATTTATTGTTTTATTTAATTTCAGTGCCGATGGATCGCCACGGCGTCCAAAGCCACATGACAGGATTTGCAGTGCGCACTTTGCTGGAGGCGAAAAAGCTGATGAACAGGGCGTTCTAGTTACGTCCCAAGAATATTTCCTGCTACATACATACACCTCTACAAAGGTTAATGAAAATTTAGACATTGCAAGATATAAATGACACATGGAACGCAGTAGTTCTTTACCTTTGTTGGTTGTTTGAGGTTGGAAAGTTATGTCGTGGGTGATTGCTCGGAATCCAGTTTTTATAATTCGTTTGGCCATGTTTAACTGAAAATACACAAAAAGCCTTCATTACTAACGACACTACAGTGATATTATGATCGTCTACAATGCGTTAATCAATTAAATTTGTTTATTTCTTCACTTACTTTCTGTGAAGTCCGCCGTGAGAAAGCCCATGTATACTACTTTATTGATTGGTTGTGGCATGTATGTATGTATAAAAAATATAAATATTATTATTGATGTTATAGATTTAGGTAGAAAACTAATAAATTACGAGGTACCATTGGAAATAATTGTTTGTTTATTATTTTTCGTAATGACAGTAAACTATTTGACATTTCAAAGTCCGCCGTAATTACAACCGCTAGTTGGCGCTGTCATCGCGCACCTAGCGAATATATGAAACAATAAATGTACATAATATTTGTTGATATTTTAAAGCTGTTTCGTCTTAACACGTGACTCGTGTTATATTTTTAAATTCGGAATACTCGAGACTGAGGACATAAAAAGTCATATCATTCATCACAAACAAATTCAACGTCACAAGATAATGTCTGAAAATCGAAGGTGAATGCTTAAATGATTATTTTAAATTTGAATGAAACAAAACAATGATGGCAATTTGTGCGATATAATAATAAATCTTAGTCACATTTCTGAACATGTGAATTGTGAAATATTTCATTGCTGTTCTGGTACGAGTGCCTTGGAATTCTTTGAGCGAGTTCTCTATAACGATCGCTACGAGTTTACTGTACAAGTTTTGTGTCAATTCTATGATCGAACGATTTAAGCATCTTCGGACGCGATCGGAAATTCTTTCGGTTACCGTTTTATGACAAATATTCTTCTGTACTTCACGAGGCACGATAGGTGTCTGAAATTTTTCTTTTATTGTTTAATTGCAGGATGTTCATTGAAATCGAATGTAAACCGTTCGATTAATTAGTTAGCACACGAAGAGATCGAGTTTAGCCATGTGAGGGTCAGCTGCTGTAATTTGTTTAGATTATTTCATAAAAGTACTTAGGTATATTTTATACATTATCCGAACTCAATATTATAAAGTATCAATAAGCAATAGGTTGATTAAATGAATAAATAAGTATTAACATCGTATATATCAGATATTGAAACAAATATTATTATAATAGAAGTTCAGAAAAAATATACATTTAGATGTTATGTTTTACATGAGTGCTTCCGATTAGGAAAAATTCTTGTATAGGAATAACTGACTGTATGTTTGTACGTCCATCATATCCTATTTACTTCAAATCTACTGACAGGAAGTTGAAGTATATCGGGTGATAGGTGTTGCAGTGTCGGAGTAATTTGAATTTGAAACTTCATCATCATCTTCACAACACCACTAGCAATGGATGAGATGTCGGCGTTAAATTCTTCAGTCGAAGAACTAATGGACGCCGCTGGTTTGCACACCCATAATCATGACGGGTCCCGTGCATACTGGTAGGGTCGAATCTTCTTATAGAATCAGATATGTAATGTTTTCGGCGTGGTTTTAACATGTTGGAGAACTGCTTAAAATTAGCGTCATACGTTTCTCGTTAGCCGGCAACACATCAGTAACTTTGCTGTTGCAGACGTCCAGGTCCGATCAGATCAATCAATCAAATGGACCATAATGTGTCTGCAGAAATTTAAAACAAGCTTAAACAAGCTTAAAACAAGATACTAATCAATGTTTTCTGTTTGACATTCAGAACATGTATGATGCTTCTGGTCTTACATTAGGACGGTAACTACTTATCGTTAGGATAGACTTTGTAAAGCACGTTATGTTGGCCACTGACATAAAAGAAACTCTAGTGCGCTATCAAAGACGATGTGCCACTGCAACCTGTTGCTCTGTGACCGCAGTGTATTGCCTGTATCATTTCACAATTGTAATCCATAATTCATTGTCTAATGCCGTGACAAATTTTGAAACGCTTCAGTTTCAGCTGACGTCGTCGAATACGTTACACGGTTGTTGACTTGAAATATTTTATGGAGCAGTCCTTGTTTGAATGTTGATCAAATGTATTTTCATCGGGTCATTACGATTCCTTATCACTGCAGTATGTTTTTTCTATTTGAATCACTCGCTGTTGGAACTTTTATTTATGGTACACGTTACCGTTTTTACTGGAGCAACTGTTGTTTCCAGTAATTATTATAATAGATTATATTTATTTCGTTTATTGCGACAACGATTGCATGTTTGGTGTTTTAATTTATTCACTTTAGTTTATATACGCATTCCCCTGTTCTAGAGTTCTGTGTGTGGAATTACACGAATAAGGTATCGTAAGTTAAAATCTGTTAGGTATGTCTAGACCTGATCTTCAACATCAGTCAACACCAAGAGCCAGGGCGGGTGTTGTTTCCATTAGCACGACCTTCCTGTGTTTAACATGGGACCTTTATTGAATTTTATCTTAGGTTAATAAGATAAATCTTTATTTGAGTGTTGAATAAAAATAAAATTTTCTCATTAAATTTGTCTTCCTCCTTATTTTACCCTCTCCTGTGACCCATTATATACTTTCGAGGATAAGTTTTATTTGTTTACCCCAATTACCGAACAACTAAGTGTACCATATACCTGATGGTAAGCGGTTACAGGTGGTGGTGGAAGAACTGTAACATCAAATCATCACCGATGCTCTCGTTGAACGTTGAAGCGGAGGCCGTCGCTTATTACTTGATATTCACAAAAAATCCTAGACCCTCAAACCCGCGACCCTTTGTTCAGCGATACAATTACTAACTATTGAACTACACCTTTATGCTACGATGTATTAGGAAAACAAACTCGATTATTACACTCGATGAATTTGGAAGCACGGGGATGCCCAGGGGCATGTTATGGTTGTATTAACAATCTTAAAATATTCCTAAGATTTTTACATAAGCGATTATATAAACATTCACACACACATATCCGCGTACTAAGATTCTGTGTTGCCATTGTTACCTGATTGCTCTATTATTACCTTGTCTGTGTGTTGTCGTTGACAATATATTGACTGAACTTAACATAATATTAAAGTAATTACGGTATTTCATGGATGAGCAAAATTTTAATTAGATAGCAGTTTTTATGAAGCAGTAAAAATAGTGTTATTTGTTTTCTTAGCAATATGGTGTTGATGCCTTGTTACAGACGTCTTGGACGGCTATGACCGCATTAGGTGTTTACGTAAATTATTTAGTAAATACGAGTATTTCCACTAGCAAAGTTTTGTACTAAAGTAATTGAAGACTACAATAAGTTTAGTGGCATATTGATTCGAACGTCAATCTTTCGCACGAGTGGCCCGGGTGCAAATCGTGGATGTACCATTAAATTTTGAAAGTTGTGTGTTTCACTCATTAACCCATGTGTAGGTATTTTGAAAGTAATGTGTGTAGTACAAATTCATCATCACTTACTTTGGCAAAGGAAAACGTTGTGAACATTGCGTATGTTAGTTTTTCATAATGATTTACGAGTAGTTGGTTTTGGGTTTTACGCTTCTCGTGTTAGAGGAAACTCCAGAATAGCAGAAGGACAGTATATGACGATGTCAATAACATAAGAATGTGGGTCACATATCAACAAAACGCCAGTACACACTTGATCTAGTTACAACCAAATGTGGTAAAATAAATATAATTCAAGCTTTCGCAATCCCATCGGGTTTATTCGTAGGTGAATTTATGTTGTTTCAACATTGCACGTAGGACGAAGGGATAACTCAAAATAAATCACAATAAATCAATACATTTTCATACGCAGCTGTTGTGCAACGAGATGTTTTGTCGATAAATTTTATTTTAATTCCCATGTGATGTCAATACACTTGTTTCGAGAAATAAGGTCACATTTGCAATGTAAAATGCCTTCGGTTTAAGGTTTTCTAAGTGCAAATAACTACTTGGGTATCCCGACAACGTCACATGACGTTGTACAATTAAAGCGTATTACAACCATTTTATTTCGTTTTTCAATTGTCTTTCTTACATAAATGTCAACGGAGTGTCAGTATAAATGTATAAAATGTATTTTTCAGCTCTTGTATTGTTTTAAGTTTAGTAGTTTTTTAGTCCGATATATTTTTCAAAATTCTTTACCCCCACCGTCTTTTGGAACGAATCGCTGTTTATTACAGATAGGTTTCACTGATATTCTATGACCTGTTTTGATGATCTGGTGAAAACATTTTCGTTCCGTTGTTTTTAATGTAAACAGCCGACAAACAAGCAGTTTATCACCTAAGTGGTAAGTGGCAAAGTGCCAAAGACATCAGCACCGCGTTGCTGGCCGAGAATGGCATATTGAAATCGCTTTACAACTGGCTCCCCGACACCGTTACCCATACATGTCAAAGAAGCTACGGATGTACTGAAATACTTACTTTTGTGTTCTATTCCATGACATATTCCCATAGATATATTCCCGAATCTAAATTTACTCTATATGTTGATCTACATGTGAGCAAGTATGTAAATAACTGAAGTATAATTTTACGGTAGTTTTATTTAGAGTATCGGAGCAAAATTGAAAAAAAAATTGGCTTCTATATCTACCTATAATGAAAAATATGTATTTTTGAATAAATAAAATAAATTATATTATAATTAGTTATATTATCTATAGTAATATAACTTTAAATAAATAATACAAAAACTTAAAGATACTAACGCGCACAACTTTTTTGATATTCAAAGTGGCCCACTGCAGAATCTCGCCGTATAATTGAGGAGGGCCCAGTGCATACTCTAACACTGCTCCAGTGACAAATGGTGTTTGTGAAATTTATTATTACATAAATAGTATATACATATTGTAGTAGACACGTAAAGGTTCATTTGTGCCAACATTTGAACAAACATGTGAGGCCAATTACGGTAGCTGTTTGCCATCACGTGTATTTCACCACTAATCTTATCGATGAATAAAACGGATTAAAAACGGTTTAAAAATTATATTCTAACATTCAATCGTCCATATAAAATGATTAACCATTACACATTCAGAGGAGAACGTGCATTGATTGATTGACACCGGTCACCTCTGTACTCAAATAAACAAATCCTCAACATTTATATATGTACGCTTGGAAAATACATGCATTTGTATATGTGATTGATATACACTGACGAAATGAATATTTTTATTTGTTAAAAGCCAGTTGTTATGTTAATAGCCGGTATAAGGGAGTAAAGGGCGTGAAACACTAGAGCAGCGTGAAGAGCGCACTATTCCTTTTCAATTATGAGAAGAAACTGCATTGAGTTACTACTAAGATCAGGGAAAAAATTTAAAAGGGATGATTTT
>PDGT01000028.1:2172934-2207357 GCA_003671415.1 Megathymus violae
ATTTATTTGAAAAGATAATGAGCGTCAGAGCCCCACGCACCACGTGTCTCGACTCCGAATGCTTTAAAAAAAGTTACAAAAAAGTTAAGACATGCAACTCAAGAGCTAGATACTCTCTCGCTTAGCGTATAAACAATGCTATAGGTACAACAAGGGATGTCCCTGTAGCCCGGGACCAGAATAGGGCTACGGTTTCCCCTGCCTGTCGTAAGAGGCGACTAAAAGGGGGCTTCTGGGGTCGTGGGCGGCTAAGGTGGGAGCCTGAACCGTCCTGCCAACGACCCCGGGAAGGACGTCGGTATGTGTGGCCGCATACCGGCGTAACACCAGAAATTCGGGGATGATCGTTCGCTCATCCTGAGCAGAGCCCGACGGGGCACGCGCTTATAGGACTCCGGTCGTATTCCGATGGAGATCCCGGAGTCCTATCATAGCGCCGAGGAAGACCACCCGGGGGGTTTTAGTGCGGTAAAAATCCCACATAACCCGGAGTCGCTCCCACGGCACCGGGTACCTTTTGAAGGTTTCCCCCTCGTCAACAAAAAAAAGCCAGCATTTTGGCTACTGCGCCACAAGGATCTAGTTATATGTATACACTTATTTTAATTATTTAGTTATTTTATTTTGTTTTATATATTATTGTACTCATGTTAACCTTTGTGTAATTGAAATTCATTATATGATCAACATGTATATTAAACTACACATTACATGTAATTTATCTGTTTAAGAAAGGGTGAATCCTAACGTGAGAACTAGTGGCATTGAGTTTATTGTATTCGTTGGTTACTGAATAAATCATTTTTTATTTAAACGTAGGAAAATTTTGTATTCGACAAATAACCGATAAATGTATTGCTTCAAATTGGTAATAATATTAAACCTGTTGTTTATTCCAATATTACCTGCGATAGGGGAAATTCTGTTGCGAGCTTTGGAAGTGTTTACATGACAAACAAAAATTAGCTGTGTAGTTAAAACATCATTAATAATAACCAGTATATTCACTGTTAGAACTTTCAGTCATTAATAATTCTAAAACGATGATAACATTTGTAAACCTCATTGTGCGCTACATTGAAAGTTTAATCCTATTGTGCTCAGTCAATAACTCGTGCATTTTGAAGCAGCCTGCATTTTGTGTGGACAGCAAGACAAGGTGCAAAAAATGTATCGACATGAATGACCATGTTATTATACAGGTGATTTAAAAATGTATCGTAATAAATATATACGTGAGGGTATGTTGAAAACTGTTTTTTCCTGTATTCGTCCAATGTCAGCACTTATCAAGTTTAACTTATGTAAGAGGTTTCCCTGCTCACATTGCATCCTGTTGAACAATAAGCAAAGCGATGGCATGAAGTCCCTTTTACAAAGATGATGGGCTCTACCGCGCAGAATAATCCCATGTATGATTTAATCTTACCTTGTACGGTAAGATTACTTTTTCTTCTTTATTTTTCTTTATTCCGAAAATAAACCATGAAATATTTTTAACGTATTTCGGATGCAATATCAAAGTACCAATAATGGAATTCTGTCTAGTCATACTATTCTGGCTGCTGAAAGATGTCTGTAAAAATCCGATGTTGAATTTACACATCATCCTGTACATAGTGCGTGGCACAAGGCGGTGTGCGCGGACAAAGCGCCGGCAGATAATACCGGACAAGAGATTATGATTCGCATATCGACACCACACTCGCACGGAGGTGGCATGGCTGGCAAAAGTGCGACTTGAAAGCAAATCCTAGGCGTACTAGAGAAGCTGTTAACTAAAATTAAATACATCTGACGCTTGAATACATTTACTAGAGAAAATTATGTTTATGTAAAACAGATATTTTATTTCAACAGAAACATAAGATTTAAATTTATTTCAGATATATATTTTTAAACTTGCATACAAGCAGACATTGTACATGTTAATCGCAATGCACAATCACGGTTATTCAATGATATGTATGGATATGCGACAAAAGCCAGCTTGATTGGTGGTAGGGCTTCGCGTAATGTTATCTTATCAGTATTATTACTAAGTCATTAATATTATAGCTAGCTACCATCATCCTGCTTGAGTCTACCGCCAAATGACTCGTCGTGTTCCGGCTTAGGCTTGAGAACCAGTACTTCCTTTCTTACCTTCTTCTCATTTCCTGGCCGACAACGCATCAGTGAGTTACAGAGCTCTATAATATCCCTACTCTGCGTACACACAAAGTCACAAATTTCGCCCTCTCTCTTTATTTAATAAATAATGGTCACAACTAGAGTGTCTCACACGTCACTGAATAACCGTGATTGTGCCTTGCTATTAACATGTACAATGTCTGCTTGTATGCAAGTTTAAAAATATATATCTGCAATAAATTTAAATAAATAGATGAATACACACGAAAGTCGGCCCATTTTAATTAATTTACAATAAAGGATAACCAAACTTTCATAATTTATATAGAGTACGTATCTGGACAAACGCCTTAAATAATATCAATATATGTACGTAAAGCCTTGCGACAGAACTTTCGTTGTCCATACCCAAGGACGCGGGCGTACCGACCATTCGTCAAGCCTTAAATGTGGTCAAGCGCGGTCGTGACAAAAAATGGCGGATTAACGACAACCCATTCTGTGTTCTCCAGTTGTCGCGGACACGATTTTTTGTCTAAATTTCTGGCAAAATTAGCTATGAATAAGTGGGCACAGTCTGCTTAGATTAGGGAAGTCGTTAAATGTATCGATATAAATAATAAATAAACGTTCATACACTCACATCCCGGCACCAGGATTCGCTGTGTCACGGACGGCATATACTTACACAAATGCGACATTACAAACACCCATGATCCGGAATAAACATTTATCAGTCACATAAACGTCTGCCCTGGCCGAAAAACAAACCTGGTTCCCCTCACTCGGTATATACACACACACATATATATATATATATATATATATATATATATACAGCTTAGAAACATAACTAAATATATGTATTCGAATACATAGATGAAGAATTAGTTTAACCTGCCTTTTGAATTACCGAAACACGCCTTTATTTATTAGACTGTTTAATTGTTATTACCAAAATCCACAGCTATTAATTAAACAATAGTTATGTATCCAATATATGTACATTGTTTTAAATAAAAATTGTATTATACTTATCTACATATTAAATGCGATTAATGTCAGTATTCCTATATCATCATATCATCATCGTTATGTACTTCTGCGGGGCGGGTACTTGAATTTGTAATGACTTATTTCAGTTGAGATAAAGTAGAGAAGATTTTCAAAACCGTGCTTACTAGCTGACTTTCTTAGTGAATCAGGAAGATCATTGCGGAGGCGCGACTTCATCAGGGTCGGCACTAGTTTGCCAAAATCAAATTAGATGTCCATTTACATACTATATCGTTATTTATAGTACATCACTAATACACTTTGGTATTTATGTAAGCAAGGTGGGTACTTCCCAACTGACCACCGGGGACCACAAAAAGGGCTGCGAGCAAGACGTGAACAACACAATTGCATTATGATGGATTGCCAATATGATCGTGTCGTGCGCCCTCAATGGAGGTTTCATTGTATGGCGGAATGTTTTTATGTTTAAAATTGCAATTATTTCAAATTTAACCAGTTTCTAAGCTGTAAATTATACTTATGTTAAAGACAATGGATGAATTCAAGATGATGGGATAACGTAATGTCGATTAAAAGATTCTATACGTCTTCGGTTGTATATCACTTAATTATAATCGTTAACAAATTATTTAAATTGTTTTCGCCATAATATTAAATAAAGCTGTGTTTTGATATATGTATTTTTATTGATCACGCTAAAGCTCCTCAATTCACAAAACATAAAACAAAATAGGTTCACAATCAGAGGATTTGGATTTGGTTTGAGAGCCCGTACATTAGTGTTACTCATGTCCATGGGCGACTGTGAACACTTACCATCAGGCTGCTCGTCTGCTCGTTTGTTTCGATAAGAGTTTTTCAAATAGATGCCGTGGTTCTGGAGGTTACTCTCCACAAAAATACAAACTCACAGAATTTGTACTCTTTTTATAATATTAATTTAGATATAATCCTATCTTATCTCTGATATTGGATATTGGTGTATTTATGTTATGCTTACTTTATATGCCTACTAGCAAATGCCTTCGCTTCCCTTCGGAAAAACTACCTTACGCTTAAAGATAACATCTGCATTTTTCTGGGTTATTCTCGTTCTGTGAATTAGAAATACATATATTAATTCATAAGTTTTATATTTATGGACGGATTGCAAAGAAACAAACTTTAAGTATTAAGTGGCGCTTATTGCAATACATTAGTGTAAACCAGAACAAAATCAGTTAAGCCGTTTCTGAGATTAGCGGGAACAAACGCACAGACAAACAGACAAAAATTGTAACAACCATTGTTTTGGATTCTATTGGGTTAATAAAGGCTCCTAATAATATCTTTACTCATATATCGTTCATCTACAGAAATCGATCATTTAGAATTTTATTATTAGTATAGATGAATACAATAAACGAAATATTAAATTATTAAAAAATATAAATTAGGTTTAACAAAAGGTAAGTGTAACAGTGGTAGCACTAAGGAACCCCTCCTTATAGAATCTAGCCTTGTCTTTGAGAGAGGCCAACTTAATTGGACAGTCAAAATGTTTCACGAAACTTATAAAATGTTTACTAATACAGTTGCGATAAAAGAGCGTTACAAACGTGAACTCGGGCAAAGAGGTTCAGTAAATTCGGATGTTGACCAGATGTTTACTGTTACAAATGTTGCAATCGAAATATGGTAAAATATATCGCGATTGTTTTTAGATGGCTTGTAGTAGGCAGGTAAAGGTAAGCCTAAGATTGCCATCAGGATTTCGCAGGGTAGTCTTGACTTGAAATGTGAGAGAATTAGCCTCATTAGCGAAATTAGCAAAAATTCAAATTAAAGTATAATTTAGGTATTTTGTAAATATACTTGACGCATATCATTTTTCGCACCAACTACCGTTAGGTAATCGTCGAATAGGATTTATTTATGTTAATAGCCGACAAACGAACAGAGGAACCACCTGATGGTGAGTGGTCACCGTCGCTCATCGACATCAGCAAGACTCTGCAGCTGGTTTCGGCCAGGAAATGAAAAGAAGGCAAGAAAGAAAATATTGGCTCTCAACCCTCTAGCCGGAACACGACGAGTCGTTTGGCGGCTCACTCAAGCAGGAGGGTGGTACCTAGCCAGGCAGCCTTCACGGAAAGATACTAATACCAATAATAATATTAATAACTTAATAATAATACAGATATATGCATAAATAACTGTAGTAAGCACTTATAAATATATTTATAAATTCCGCTTGTATGAACTATTTGGACGCTCGGGTCGCACTGAAATATCAGGCAGGTGTGGCTCCCTCACGCCGACGCTTGAGTGCGAACCTTTTCTGTCTTTATTGTATCTTGATATATATTATGTTCAATGCTGTTTGTTACACAAGACAGAATAAATATGTTTTTTTTATTTCTTCTTTCTTTCATATATTATCGTTGCGCGAAGCCCTACCACCAAGCAGGCTGGCTTTTGTCGCCTCTTACGACACCGCGTTCTGTCAGCATTGTATTGGGGGGAGTATTCTAGGCCGCCCCAATACGGCTAAACCAATACAGCAAATAATTTCCAGAGCATTAGACTATTATTGTTTTAACTCAAGTAACTATGATTGAATAATATATATGTATTTTCATCATTAGTGTCTAAAGTCGTTTCCATATGTTGCTGCTTGATATGTCCAATTGACCACGGATTGTCCGCAAGCGTGCTTAACATGCGTCATGGGCCCACTTGCCTGCAATGGAAGTTCAACTTTTATATAGTTAACATTGGGTACATTTTCACTTGCATAAACTGTTTCTGTCGTTTAACGCGTGCTTGAAGTTTAAATCGCTGAATTGTCGTATCAAATGGTGGTTTATTGAGATGATGATCTTGTAAAAGAACCTGTTTTATAGTAAATATATCAGCTGCGACAATCGTTCCAGTCGAATATATTTAAATATAAATAACTTAACAACGTCACCTACCAGCTCGTACCATTGTTTATCATTTGTATGTTCATTAGATCCTATCAAACTATCGTCACAATAAAAATGGTGATTGTCAAGTCATTCAAAAGTAAATGTCGCATTTACTTTTCGTTTTAATTTGCCCAATAATAGACAGAAGTCCTTTCTGGTCTTTTGTTACGGTGCGATCTTCATCATATACGATAGTTTTTTTTTTTTATAATATCTATATTAATCACTTGTAATAAGACTACTTTGCAATATTATCTTGCAAATCCCATCCAGTTTGTGCTTAACAATCGAATAAAATTTTCCTTCAATGATAAATCATTACCTCAAAAAAATTACAGTAACTAAGTCCGTTATGTCAGAAATTAATAAAACTAACAAAAATACATCTTTTTAGAATATATTCCTTCGAAAATTAAAAAATGGGGGAATTAGAAAAAAAATTGATAATTTATTTTTAATGTATTATAGTATCACAATAATAATAATCAATTATTTACGCCGACTCTGATGGCGGTTCATTTGTTCAGCCCTTTATAATATTTGCAGTGAATCATCAAAGTATGACCCAAATGTATCATCTGAATTTCTTTTGCACACTACCAGAGCGCCCGATTTTGCTCAATTCAGTTAATCTTTTATGACTAACCTAATTCTAGATAGTTTTTATGTGTGTATGTTAACATTTGATGAATGATTTTGCCAAATGGATTTTGCTAGTCCGATTCGGACTCGACTGGCTTTTATATTTAAGTATTTCTTGGGTGGCGGATAGAGGACCTCAAGTGGCAAAAATTATTTAGTTAAAGGATTACGAGATTACCGAAGACTATTAAGTCCGTTTAAGCAGCTTTGTCGAAAGTGTTTTGTTAAGTAAGTGCTTTCTTGGGGTGCTTTCTTACTTACCCCGATCCGGTTGGCAGATCCTAATCTATACAATTGTCGCAATTTGGAAGCGAGGGCGCACAATTACATCACATTATGAAGTATAGATTTTAAGTGAAGGATAAAATATCTTGAGCAAAAAATAGTTTGTTAAGTTTCTAATGTAACTATGGAACCATATTTTTGTTTTGGAGTAAAATATATCAGCAAATCGTTGTAAGGTTTGGAACATTAATGAAATTATGAGTAATTTTAGACTTTCAAAATCGGTCAAACATAAAGGTTTAAAAATTAACCTCTCTCTCTCATCAAACCCACAGGAGATGAAATCGTAATTACATTACTGAGTATTTATATCTGTATTATCTTTGAATCTTTTGTCGTCAATGTCAATAATTTTTAATCGACAGATCCCCTTGTACGGGTTTCGTTCCACTGTTTAAATCCAACGGCACCCTTGCATGTTGGTTGGGTTAAAGTAACCTTGGCTAGGTACCATACTCCTTCAAGAATGAATGTGAAAAAACCAACGTGAACAGATTTTCCGAGTTTCGGATTGAACAATTGAGCGTTCTCCGTTTCCTTCATTGCCAACAAAACTTCGATGTTTCCTTTTGTATTAAGGACCAGCAAACTGGCCTCGCTTCGCTTCAAAAAAAACCTATAAACTACCCACTGCATTGTATTAGAACTGGGTTTTTCTCGGTCTGTAAAATAAAAATATATTATTTTTTATTTTTTTTTTATTTATTTCATTTATGGACGGATTTCACTGGAACGAACTTGAAATGTTAAGCGACGCTCACTGTAATACATCAGTCAAAACCTTAACGAAATCCGTTAAGACGTTCCTGAGATTAGCGCGAACAAACGCACAGACAAACAGACAGACAACGATTCTTACGACTATTGTTTTGGGTTTTATCGTTAATAATGGCCCCTAATAATGGTTTTTCTCTTATATCCTTCATGTACAGAAAGGGGTCAGTTAAAATTTTATTTTTTGTATAGATGTCCGTGAAGGTGCTGATCAGTTATTGTCAGATGGCTCAGCTGCTCGTCTGCCAGCTATTAACTTAAAAAATCAAATAAAAGTTTAATACGACGCTTGTTATATCTCGATCATAAAACACTCATTAAGTGTGATATGTTTGATGTATTCCCAATTTTAAATAAATATAAATTTATCATATTATTTTACTTATGTTCTTACTAAATTCCAGATATATGTCAGAAATGTCAAAAAAAAGGAAAGAAGATTAAAACGTTAAGTAACTTTAGAAAAATTTCATCTTTCGAGTTATAATATACTAGACTAAACTTCAAGTATCAAGAACAGCGGCGCTAACATTCACACAGGATAATCCATGAATTCTTTTGACAACACTTGGTTAAATTTTGCCGAGAAACGTTAGAATGAAGCGCATTGAGCGTGCGTAACGCACAGGAAGCTATTGAGTCCAATTGTCCACGCTTCAATGGTCATTCTCTACCACATTAACATAAGAAAGTGGGTATAGCATAAAATTATAACGTCTTACATCTTACTTACGACCGTCCGTCCCGTCTTGCAACGAATTGGTAACAATGCTCTTGATTGATGACGTCATAACATAATGGATCTTATTACAGTCTTCTGATAAAAGCAGGTAAAGCATGATTAGAATTGAATATTGTTTTAAGTTCATGGATTTGGATATTGGTATTTTGTACTAGAAGTGAATAAGTTTGGGTTTTAAGCCAAGGTATCCTTATGAATTATTAACTTTTGATGGTGAACGACAGCATAAGGAAGTAGGTTCAGGTCAGTTTCCAATTCTATTGTACGGCGAAGGTCAACACTATTGATTTGACTCGACTGAGACTTCTAGTGTAGAAGTCCACTAGTATAAGGCCACCTAAGGTTCGAAGAAGCTTAACGAATATACCAACGAAAGGCATGCAGCATTACATCAACGTTGTTTCTAGAGCTTAGAAGCGCTTTGACGACCATTAATGTTACTTAATTACTCGAACATTTACGATTTCAGAATTTCACAATTGGAATAATCAAAAAGCTGATTCGTATTCAATCGTCTGTAAAAACTCGAATAGCTTTCGTGGAAGAATATGCGTTATAGAACGCACACGGCCGAATTGGAATCAATTCCCGCGAATCGTTCACACTTCTCGATTACAATTGTGTTGAAAAAATTCAAATTACCTTTAAACACGCCGTAAATGTCATAAACATCAATACCTTTTTGTTTGTTTGTTCCGGTAGCGAATGTTTAATAAATTTGTGTTGGCACTCAGTTGGTCGTTGGAGATTTGTTGTTTTGGAAATCAAAATAAGCAATGTATAAAATAACAAATAAATGTTTACATATGCTTTTCTTCGGTAGGTACATATACCCTTTTTGATTTGTGATATTTGGGTGATGTCAGGAATTAATGCTACTTTAGGCCTCACGATGTATTCTGTTTTTAATTAATTGCCTTTACGAAATTTATGCTCGTAAAAATTGCTGCAATTTATGTAATGTTACCCAATCGGTAATTCGATATGTCTTTTTTTATGTTAAAAGCCGACAAACGAGCAGATGAGCCACCTGATGGTAAGCGGTCACCGTCGCCTATGGACATCGACAAGAAATAATGAATGTGCTGGCTTTCAAGCCCCCAGCCGAAACACGACGAGTCGTTTGGCGGCTGACTCAAGCTGGAGAGTGGTAGCTAGCCACGCAGGCTCCATGGAAAAATAATAATACCACTAATAATATTAATGACTTAATAATAATACTGATAATATAATCCTTACGCGAAGCCCTACCACCAAGCAGGCTGGCTTCTGTGGCCTCTTACGACACCCTTTTCTACCAGCATGGGATTGGGGGCAGTATTCTAGGCCGCCCCAATACGGCCTCGGTCGCGAGGAAAGTAATTCTTCATTCATTGTATTCTTCAAATTAAGTGAAATTTGCTTATATACACTTGTCGAATATGGACAATGCATCGAATTGTAAGGAGAGATTTAAGTCCAAATTAAGTTCTGATTATGACGAAACGTTTAGTCGCATATGTTAGTTGCTTCCTTCGTTAAGACTGTACTTGGAAAACAATTAAAGGCTGAAGCAAGCTATAACGAGAAGTAATTCCTCTTTCAATATCCCTGGCTATGCGATGTATTTTTTTTTTGTAAAATTTAAAATTTTAATGAAAATGCATCTGCCAGCTGTGGCCCCGTGTCCATTGCTCAATTGTCCAATAGCTAAATTTGAGCAGATCTGAGAGGTTTAATGTAAATTTATATCAAGGTGGTAGATACCCAGGTAAATAAAGGACCCCATTATCAAGCAGAAGAAAAGTTGAAATTAAACAAAGTGGTATAGAACTTAAGAACTTCCAACAGGAGATACTGGAGGTGCTAGTCTCGTCCATTGTTCAGCAATATATTCCAGCAGGGGTGATTATACCTTCAGGGATGGATGGACATTTTAACTTAAAAATACATCGATTGTCGATGTGAAATCGATCCCAGCGGCAAAAATACCTGTTATACAGCCCTACACAATGTATGCGTGGATATATTCAAATGAACCTGATAAACGTGGTCATACTCGTATGCTGTTTGATTTTTATTAGAAGAGATTACGCGCTAATAGTAGTGACAACTTTACGGACACAGGTCATCGGCACACTAACATTCTGTGATTCATATACACCACACTGATGTATCTCTTTATGATGTAAACGAACAAAATCTACTTTTTCCACCTCGGTGAATTTAACTGTGTCAGTCAAACAAAAGACTTGTGTATGCCCAAATGTTAGCGTCTTCGCTTTCAAAGAATGAGGTCATTGTGTAGTCGCGATTTGACTACAGTCATAATCTTTTCAAAATAGCATGTGTGCTGTGTCACAGTAGAATTAAAATAGTTTGTTTATACCGTATACTGAAGGTGTTTATGAAATCATATTACACGTAGGTAAAATAGAAGAAATGGTCGCATTATTCCTGATATAGTATAATGATCTAAAATTTTACGACATAATATGATATGACGATAACATACGATAGTTTTGTTTACATGAAATAAATAGATATCCAATATCTATATAGTGATCGAGTTGTATTTAACTGATTAAAGGAAGTGAAACATAAAAGTGCAGGCTAAATCAAATGTAGAAAAGATAATGTGTGCCGTCGATTTTGAGATCCAGAATTACATTAAGTTAGGTCTCCGACTACATGGTCCCATTGTGATAATGAGTTTGGCAGGCTGTTAGGTTTAATTTTTATTCTGAGAGTTTTCTCTATCTATCTTTAGTAATTTTGATAAACGACAACCAATTTTAGTGGTAGCCATGAAAGTTAAAGCCAGAGAAATACAGAATCGAAACGAGAAAATATCACTATTTCCAATGAACTTGTAAAACTGGTAGATCAATAAGCATTTCTGATCATCTATGTGTGCGTAAATAAGAGAGATACATACTGATTACGCCTGCTTATAAGCCACGTTCACACTGTACGTACATACGTACGAGGATATACAATTAAATATGCTTTTAAAAGGTGATCATTGCTGGAAACAACATACCCTTTGTTTAACTGGTTTTCGAAAGATCAACCAAAATCTCAGAAATATTCTATAGTTTATTCTAACAGGTGGTAGTTAGATTGGATAGATCCCGACTATGGACGAATACGGTTGGTATTAAACTAGATTTTATAGAGTCCCGCGACTGTTACCAAGAAGGATTTGGTGGATTCATGACCAGGGGAGGTTCGTTTTAAATCACAGATAAGTTCCTTTAACCCTAAGATTTTCCTTAAGAAATACTACATCATTTTCCTTGTCACAAGACAAAAACCTCCCTGCATAGAGTGTTTGAGTTAAAGATTTTTCGCATTTTCATGTTAATACCTAGATTCCTCTGCACTGAGCCTAAGCGAGTTAAGTGAAAGCTAGGCGAACTGAACCACCGCCCATCGGCGCGCGTCCCGGCGTTTCCTCGTTCCGTCAATAAGTGATCATTTCCGAGTTCACGCGAGTTCAGTGGTAATAGTGGATTTCCGAGCGACGCGCTTTATACTGCTGCTTGCTGCTATTAATCATTGAATACTGAAATTAGCTGACCAAACACTTGTATGAAATTCAAGTAAAGTTTCGCTTTGATACCAATACTCATGGTATGTTTTTTGTCCTTTGATATTTCAAGCCGGTTGAATGGTAGTCACGGTTAAACGTACTATTACATGTAAATTAGTCGAAATTTATCTATCTATAATTCACGATGAGGTAAATTAATAAATATTCGTTTAATGTCGAATGTTCACTTTGCACACATTTGTTAACTCTACAATTACCAGTAACACTTCTTACCGCCTGTAATATTATAACTCTGTTAGTTTTTAACTATTTGCTAGAGTGTACATTTATGTAAATACGATTGAGACATACTGGAAAGTATTGATGCCAATTTTTTATTAAAAAGAGTATTTTACAATGAAATAAAGAAGAGTTACAATGTAAGGAAAACAATTTTTGCAGAAAATACGATAGGTCGTAGCAAAATAATAAAAGATTTTTTATATATTCGAAATTAATGATAAACATACACAAAAACATACACACAAGACAAAGATGGCAAGGAGAAGCTAAAGAAGTAACAGACTAAGAAAGTAAGAAAAAAATTAAGGTTTAAAAATTAATATTTTTAATAGATACATACATTCAAATGAGAGGATATAAATATAACACAATTACAGACTAAGAAAATTACAAGGATTTATGGAAAATTTTATAAGCACTTAAATTGTTCTCAGTTAATATATTATCACGTATATACATAATAGGCTGTATACATTAGATGACAAATCAAATCAAAGGAATACTTCTCTCAAATATTCAGAGCAGGATATATTCTATTTAATAACATTATTAATTACTCATTATTTACATTTATATATACTTAATATTATAATTTATATGATTATATATAAACAATTGTCATCTAGTAATCTAGATTCATCTGAATCATCAAATAATGATTTGTTTCTAAATATTTTTATTGGTACCATCAAAGCTATCAAACAACCAACATAGTAAATTGGTCGACAGAGACGAAAAAGCTATACATAAGTTTGTCTCTGCTTATTTATATATAGTTTGTACTTGAAGACATTTACGTAAAAATATATTTAATAAAGTAGTAAACTGCCATCGCATCACTTCAGGAAAACTAATCCTTAAGCTTAGAAATAGCAACTATTTTAGTTTATAGTACTGGGTTTTTCGTTGTGTGAATTAGAAATATATTAATTTATTACTTTTTTATTTATAAACGGATTGAAATGATGACGGATAAATGATTGATGATAATATTAAGTGATACTATTGCAATACATAAGTGAAAATTATAATGAAATTGGTTAAACGGTTTCTGAGATGAGCACGCACAAACACACGTACTAACCGACACAAATTCTACCAACTATTGTTTTGGGTTCTATTGCGTTAATAGGCCCCTAATAATAGTTTTTCTCATATATCTTTCATATATAGATACCGATCAGTTAAAATTTTATTAAATGTACAGGTTCAATGCCCTGTTTACAGGAAACAGCCACAAAGATTTTAAGCGAGTCTTATTCTCTTGGGTAGCGGTACGAAAACAGTAAGTAAGCATTACGCTTGCCTGTTGTAATTTTCATACAAGAAAGTGTTTTTTTTAATCATTTTTAACCGATATCAACAAAGAAGAAGGGTCCCAATTCGATTTATTTTTGTTTTTTTTTTTTACCACAAACTACAGCATTTATAAACCGATTTGGAAAATTCCTTTTTCTTTGAGAGGGTATAGTTCCCGGTTGGTCCCACTTAAATTTGAAGAAAAAGTACCGGCACTATAGGTGCAAAATAGGGCATGAAACCTAGAAATTCACCTTCCTTAAATTGAAGTCGGTTTTTTTTTTGTTAAAATATTTACTTGCAAGACTAACAAAGTTATAAAAGAATGCGTCCCAACTTCAAAAGTCAGAGCTTAGCTTGCAGCGTGGGATTCGCCGATTACTCCCATCCGGATTAAAGATGAAAGTGATAGCTTCCCGTAGCCAGCCCTCCCTCTAATTTAAGAGTACTTCTGCCAATAAAGTATCATTACATCATGGACTGGATGAAATTTGATCCCATGCTGTATTTTGCTTAGCAAATGTTTGTGACAGATAAACTGCATTGTTTAAGTGTGCGCGGTTGTTAAACTATAAAATACTTTGTGTTCGTTGTCTTGTTTATTGGTTATTTACCTAAAGGTTATCTGGAAGAAATTGTTACATAACCATAACATCGTATATGTAACTCACTGTATAGCTACTTTGCTCACCAGCTTTGATGTACAACGAAGGGTGTTAAAAAAATATATCATGTCATAAAATAATCACTTACCATAGTTAAACTATAAAGAGAAGTTACGTTGTGGGAAGTTGTGACTATAATGATAGAGTTACAGTTGAACGAGTGTTCCTTTCAGAAATAAGACTTCTCGAGAAAATAAACTTTCTATTGGATTCGCGGAAGGAAAATTAAGACCTATCTGATTACAGTCATGCAGTCATCGAGTTGGCGTTGAACTCATAAATTCAAATGAAGCTTGTTCTGGTTTCTGGTATTACCATTGTTAAATTACAAGATAGTTTATGATTAATTTATTGGGATTATGTACTTGGGTTTACTTACAGTCGTTGCTTTATTTATTCAAATTCAAATTCAAAATCATTTAAACATATAGGTATTCAGTCACACATGAACGTCATTTTTTGCTTCTACCACCGTTCCGAAAAGGTGCTTTAACATTGAGGAGAAGAAACGGAGAAAGGAACTCTTCAGCACATCTTTTAAACAACATATGGTAATTACAAAAGTTTAAGCTTGTACGGAACTGGTTTCAACACTAATTTTGTCCAGGCATCCTTGTCATGAATCGAATTACTAGCTATATAAATCTGAAATATCTGTATGTCTGCTGTCCCGTTATAACTCAAAAATAGCTTGATCGATCTTATTAAATTTTAGTATTTAAAGAAAAAACGTTATTGCGTAGTTGATAGGCTATATAACAAGTGTTTTATGACACGTGTCAAATCAAAGGGCTTGTGAAGAATAAAAAAGTTTTTTTTATAATTCTAATAATAATAATCACATCTTTGTAGCCCAGTTAATAGACTGCCTGCCAAGTGAAACGTCACAGCTTCGATTCCCGGCAAATAAATGTTTATTCTCGAATCGCGTTATGTTTGTGATATCATATTTTCTTCTTTCCGTCTTTCTTTTTATTTCTTGGCCGAAAACACGTCAGTAATACATTTAGTGTAACTGATGTCCATGGGCAACTATGACCACTTAGTATTAGGTGGCTCGTCTGCATGTTTTTCGGTTATTTTATTATAAAAAAAAAATTACGTCCTTCCATGCCACCCGCGACACAACGAATCGAGAGTGTGTGTTTATTATTTACAACTTTTATAGTTACTTGTAACAAAATGTCACAACACACACATATTTTAAGAACCAAAAGCAACCTGAAGCGGTATGGGCCTGGGATAGAGTAATGGAGCCCAACGCTATGAATAAATAGCGGGATAGGATGTGCGGAGATATAGGCGCATCTAATACTTAGTATCGTATACTTCGACTGCACAGACACTCACCTCAAGTATTTACCAGTCATTACCAAAATCAAATCCAAATGAAATGAAACCCTACATTTGGTTTAAAACCATCGGTGATAAAGAATGTTATTATGTATTGCACTGGTGCCAAAGTTTTGATATTTAAAAATGTTTCAATCAGTTTTTAATAAAAATATACTTATTTAAATTTTATTAAGATAAATATTTTTTGTATTAAATTAAAACAAGTTTTTGTTTTCTGTTGCGTTTTGACTAAATTAAGTATCGTAGTGACATCTATACGGAGACCGATAAACTATTATCTTAGATTTTAAGCCGTGTGCAAGATTTTAGATAATTCGGATATCTAAAAGTCGTGTACAATTATTACTAAAGATTAAATTACGTAATACTAAGGTAAAGCTAATATTATGGCTGTAAAATAACATATATATAGCAGTTGCTGTTCGGATGTAAATGAAGTTTTAAATATTTTCTTACAAAAATTACGTGTACTCAATATACAGAAACTATTCGGTAATTGGGCATAAGAGATTTTGAAGTAACTGACAAAAAGTTAACTCGAAAGAATAATAAATTACAGGTTTTTCACAATTTCTAATAACTTCTTACCAAAGATCTATTATTATAATAAAATGATAACGGAGATAAAACTGTACATTAAATAAAAGTACGTAGACTTTGTCATTGGTAAAAAAAATTCTGTAACTTATTTATTTTTCACCACAGAACATGTTTTTGTTCTTGTAGAGTAAAAAACATAAGTTAGTATAGTTACGAAGTTGATAAACAAACTTTATATTGCTTTTCTGCACCCATATAATATGTAATAACTGATAAAATACTAACAATTGTCAAGGGGCGGGTCCTAATGTTTACGTAAGGCGGAAGTTTTTAAGCAAAACAAGAGCGGCCTACTCAAACACCTCGGTTGCTAAGTTTCGGTTGTTAATTTATTGTTCAATGAGTTTGTTATAAAAACTGTATTATACTGGCATCATTTAAAATTATTTTAACGAGGTAGGGTGTTATTTTAATATTGAAAGCCGCGACCGACGACAAGGAACATCTTTAGGAGTTACATATAGCGACGCGTTGTCGGCTTAGAAGGAAGCGGGAAATAAATCCATATTTTTATCTGGCTGTCTATCTATTAAAATTAAACCAGCTAAATACATTTCAAGGTGTCATTTTAGAATTTTTAAAATTAAACCAGCTAAATACATTTCAAGGTGTCATTTTAGAATTTTTAAAATTAAACCAGCTAAATACATTTCAAGGTGTCATTTTAGAATTTTCACCTACTTAGGTTAAAGTCATTTCTGACTGTATGTTTCCCACTTGGAAGACTCGAGTTCGACTCTTGCTCGAGTTATAAAGATGGGAGTCCCTTAAGCCTTAGGTTTAAGGTTTAAGTTTTTTCAATTCAATTCTTATATAACTTCAACTCTATAAGTGTAAGTAAGTATAAATTTAAGATCAGTTGTCTATGGCTACCGGAAAAACCAAATTACACATTGCAAATATTTAGTCGCCATTATTGAGTTTCTCACGTGTAACTTGTCGTATTATTCCGGTCGCGTGCCGCTAGCATCCGTTTTGATGTAACTTGTAATTAGCAAGTGTCGTTCCTTGTATACATGAATGAGTGAACCATTGAATGAATGAATCAGCGAAAAGTGTGCAAATTTTTTTGATATTAAAGTATAGGAGAGGTATATGATACGATGTTGAAGTATAGGATAGGTATATGATACGATATTAAAGTATATTGCTCAATGTGTTTATGACCATACGAAAAATCTAGACCTTTTTTTTATGTTAATAGCCGACAAACGAGCAGACGAGCCACCTGATGGTAAGTGGTCAACGTCGCCTATGGACATCAGCAAGACGAAAGGTATCACTGATGCGTTGTCGGCCAGGAAGTAAGAAGAAGGTTAGAAATAAGGTACTGGCTCTCAAACCCCCAGCCGAAACACGACGAGTCTTTTGGCGGCTGACTCAAGCAGGAGGGTGGTAGCTAGCCAGGCAGGCTTCACGGAAAGATAATAATACCAGTAATAATATTAATGACTTAATTATAAGACTGATAATATAACCCATAAGCGAAGCTCTACCACCAAGCAGGCTGGCTTCTGTCGCCTCTTACGACACCCTATTCTGCCAGCTTGGAATTGGGGGAGTATTCTAAGCCGCCCCAATACGGCTAAATGATAACTATTATGATACAGCTAAATATTACTTTTACAGCTTTATAAACTAGGCAGGGCTGGATATTCCTGTAGGCTAACTAGGCTTCAGGCTGGGGCCTCAAAATCAAGAGGGTCCTGCAAAAAAAACGACGGCGAGGATGATTGAAAGGGCGTCATAAGTGGAATAGTCTCGGGAGCCTTGTCATCTAGAAACTAGGTTTCATTAAAAGTTGGGGTGTGACGTATCCTTGAATCAAAGCCATATTCCCCTTATTATGATGCACCCTGCAGAACAACAGACAACATGGCGAAGTCTCTGCTATTGGAGGTTCTTTTCTGTACCATTTAGTACAATCCTGACGATATTATTATGTGGTCCTAGTACATAGTGATATTGTTGTGGACCCGTCTAGCTTTCTACCACACTCATTATAGAATTATCTGTTACTTTATAGTAATTATCGAAATTTTGAATAGGTTATGTATATTTATTTACTTAGATTTATGGGTATACTCTACCCTTCGAATCGATTATTGGTGCGTTTCTAACTCCAGAATGATAATACTAGTTATATATGTTTTATTATAAATTAGGTTTCAAATCAAAGGCGGAGATTAAAAGCGTCCTAATATTAAACTTCCTAGCTTTATAATTGTAATTACTATAAATATTCGGTGGCACGAACTTAAAATAATTAATCTAACATAACTTTACATTATATTGGTTAAGGTAAATTTATTGATGTAATTGTAACTTATTTGATACGTAACATTAACGTAAATGTTCAGATAAAAACAAAAATTAATATACGTATAAGGTGCACATCCAAAACTTGCACGCTTATTTTTTACAACCAAAAGAATAAACACCAATATCGAACTTATTTACATACTAATTTAAAGATGTTAATTAAACTCTCAGATTGCAATCTCAGAACTACGTTACTACATACCAGAAAATATAGGTGAGCAAAAATGCAAATAAATCACTGATGCAAATGAGATCCGCGTCAGAATTCAGAGCGCGCTCATAAATCTATTAGGACCGGACATAGATGTCGTGTGCTCATTAGCATAGCTCCTGGAGTCATCTGTGTCGGTCATGAGGGCTGTAATGCTAGTAGGACTTCGAGTTAACTTTAATTAGAACCACATCATCTGAAGGTGACTTGAATTTGAAGGTAGTAAGTATAAATATAAAATAAGTATAAGGATAGTTAAATGTCACACTTTCCGTGTGTTTTAGTGTGTGCTCATTATTATTTCTCTGGAGTATTATGAGTCGATCATGTAATCATGCTACTACTAATACTTTGGTACCAGTAGGACTTCCAGTATACTGATCAGTTTTTTAGTAGATACAGAAACTCCGGTATATTGTAGGAACGTTTGTCTTCATATCGTCTTCAAAAGGTTCAGGGTTCTTTTATGGCGCTTGGAGTTCGTTTTTACAATAAGGTTCCAAAGTTGATACGTGAATTACCTATTGGAACTTTTAAGCGACGCATTAAATTTTATATTGTCGGTTAGTGTTGGAGAACTAGTAAAAAGGAAGGTTTTAACAGAAGTTACAGAAGTCCATGGGCAACGGTGATCACTTAAGGTAAGTTCGCCTGTGCCTTGTCTTTCACGTAAAAATAAATTTGTTATTTTGGCGATGATACTAATGTACACAAATATAAATTTAACCTGCAAAAATACACCTACCCCTTTATCATAAGTTAATCCGGCTATCAGATATGTCCATACCATAAACATACATCTGGATTATGTCATGGGATTACTAGAACTTGAATAATAGCATTTCACTAGTAAGAGATAGCTTGTGCTCATTTGGAAGGCGGCCCGCGGAACAGTAGGCAAGCAAACAACGCTTTGAAACCTAGGCACGTCTTGAAATCATTCACTATGCTATGCACTTTCTTTACTGCACGCACATAACCTTGCCTGGAGACAGTAGGTGCAGTATGATGGCAATGCTGAAAGATTGCTGCGGCTTTTATTTGTGGATACAATGTTGTTTTATGGCTCGTGAGGCTATCGCACAACATTTCACAACGCGAGAAGGAAGCAAGTTTTTTCTTAACGTGAATGAATCGTATTTTAGACTTTAATTCATTATTCTGTTTATTAATTTATGCGTTTGGTCTGTCAATCATATATTAGCGTATGAGTTTTATATCTTCTATATTGCGGAGTTACTCGTCGTATCAATGGACAATTATACGAGGATGTTAAACACAACTTGATGGTAAATAGTTCAAGATCTGGAAAATACTCAAGCTTAATAATTTTTTTTTTAATTAATTCTGCTTTCAATTTCAACTTATCTTAGAAAAGTCAATAAATAACATGTCCATGCAATTCTGCCGTTTGCAATTTTAGTGAATAAACTTGACTGAATCGTTAATTAATTCATTTACCTATTACAACGTTTTCAAACTCCTTAATTACTGTTGATTTAATGTTTTTGTTTTTTGGTCATCATATTCCATAATCCCAGAATCGTAAATTTTGGCTATAACTATCAATTACGATGGACGAAGTGGGATCGGATGTACTAGGACATCATAGTTACCCTACGAGGTGCGGGTCAATGGTGCAGTGGACTAAGGCGACGGGCATCGCGTCCGCCCGCAGGCACCGCGCCAACTGCTAATGCAACCACAGACGAGGCACATGGCAGAGATTGTATGAGGAAGTGCAAATATGTTTTGCTATTTTACGTGTTTACGTGTAACATTCAATCGTGAACTGGTTGAAGTTGGAGGCTTACACCAAACATGAGTTTTAGACAGTTCATCGAAGTCAGTCGCAAAATGATTGACCGCAAGTTTTTCAGTCTTTTGAACGAGAGTACAATCCAGTTATTTTCAGGAGCAGCACTCTCTAGTGATGTTTGCATTTTCAAGAGTACCTAAATTTGATAATGCAAGATGGAATGTCGTCTCCTGCGACATAATGTGAGAAGAAATAAAAAGTATACCGAAAAGATCAAGTCTCTCCTGCTCTCGTTCGTTCAATGGAAGATATTGTTCTGGTCTATTATTGACTGATACTAAATCATGAGCGCTTATGGTCGCAACTGGTGATGCTCATCACCATCGGGGGGTTTACATAAAATTTCAGACCCTACCTGTATTCACTTGATGGTTTTCAAACAACTTTTAGTCCATAAGAATTCCACATAACGTGGAACTTCGTAGAGTGGAGCTAGGTTTTTCTAAATGTATTTCTTAGGCAAATATGTATACCAACGTTATGATCTTGTAATGGAATTTTTTTTATGTGCAAATTAAACCATGTTCGGTGCCCACCACATAAAAATGCCCGAATATAGGATGGTCTACGTTAATTGAGAATAATTGCCGTTTTCAACTTAAACCAAAACACAATAATGATAGTAGTAGTATGTTCCTGTGGAACCTTACAAATATTTTATTAAAAACATTTTCATGAGAATTTGCATTCATTTAAAAGCTTTATAGAATAATAATGAAAAACCCCACAATTTTTTATTACGTATCTAATTACCTATCAGTCGGGCAGTAATGCCTATTTAAAAACATATTAAAATTTATTATTACACAATTAGTTACATCGACCAACATACGTAACATACATAATTTAATTCCCACGGTTGCTTATATCCTAGTACAATATTTCACCGCTCGGCTGTGACGAGTTCGTTATCTCGTGACGTATCACCACCGAGTAGAATGCCTCAAACGAGTTCATTATCTCCTAGTAGTTTGAGCGTTTACAAAACATGTGGCATTCCATATATTTTCTAACAAACAGAAAGTGTATTTATTATAATTATATAAAGTGTGTGAAATCAACTTTTTACTACATTAAGATTAATTTATTAATTCGAATTTATTAGACGAAGCTATATCGTGCGCAGCTATAATTTATTCTATCAGTGCTTTACAGGGTACATGCATTTTCTTCCAATTAGTATTAGGAGCATACTCCGCCATATAAGCAATATCTAAACAAGTCGATCTTTGATTAAATCAATCATTTAATTCCACTATCGCTCTAAACCTTTCAATACTTCATGCTGGAGGTGTCAAAAGCCAAATACTTATCTGCCGGCGGGACTTGGCCTCAACCCAGTAACTGCCTCGTGCACGAGCACTACACGCAATTGAGGACGCTTAGAGCAGACATAACGCTGCTTCAATTCCGATTAGTGGAGGGGTTGACTCAAGCGTCGTATGTTCTTAAGCCATTCAAAGGTAAGCTGACGTGATTTAACAATAAGCGGCACTTATGAAAACGTATGATCCGAATGACAGAGGCGTTCAAGCTATTTTCCCACCAGTACTCCCGTCGAATTAGAGACCACGCCTGATGTTTACCTGGTTGATCACTTAGGAATGACCAATCTCACAACTACCATGTAAAATTAATAACGAAGAAATACTATGTATGGGTTTTCATGAAGAATAATTACTTTCATTAAGTTTTTATTATTTTGCGAGTACTCATTAATTTTCGGAGTGTGTTTGATATTTATTTTCTCAATCAAAGAACTAATGATACCAGACGTAATTTAATTATGAGTGTTCCAACTTAGAATTTCTAGTGCACCGGATTGCCTGCAAATTTATTTCGTATCATTGCTGGAAATTACAATGTAGTATGAAATATTGAAACAAACGCCGATTTAATGACGAACTAGTTTGCACAAACATACTCATATATATAGGTTCCTAATATGCCTTATTTTCTACTACTTAATTGGATCATTGTCATAGATTTCTTAAGCACTTAATCGATCGGTATCCAATTGGCCAATCTAGCCATATCGACGTGCACTTAAAAGCACGAAAACAAAAAAAAAATTAAAAAAAAATTTTGCTCAACATAACAATCACAGGACTTATTTTTTTTACATAAAATAGGTTAATGCTTAACAACAATCCCACCTGATGGTAAGTGGAGCTCAAGTCTAAGTTGTTGAACGCACTAACTTATGAAAGCTTGTTCACTCTCCTCTTGAAGACTCCCAGATCGTAAGTAGATGGAAACACCGACGTGGGCAAGTAATTCCAGTCCTTTGCTCAACATAACAATCATGGGACTTTATTTTCCACATAAAATAAGTTAATGGTTGACAACAATCTCACCTGATGGTAAGTGGAATTGAAATCTAAGATGTTGAACGCACTAACTTATGAAAGCTTGTTCACTCTTCTCTTGAAGACTCCCACATCGTAAGTAGGTGGGAACACCGTCGTGGGCAAGTAATTCCAGTCCTTTGCTCAACATAACAATCATGGGACTTATTTTTTTCTACATAAAATAAGTTAATGGTTGACAACAATCTCACCTCATGGTAAGTGGAGTTGAAATCTAAGATGTTGAACGCACTAACTTATGAAAGCTTGTTCACTCTCGTCTTGAAGATTCCCACATCGTAAGTAGGTGGGAACACCGACGTGGGCAAGTAATTCTAGTCCTTTGCAGTGCGCACAATGATTGCACATTTATACGACCACTATAAGTTTTACTTTGATCTCATTAACTTTTAAGCTATAAATATGTTAATTACTACGCGTGTTATGTTAATAGATGGAAAATACGTCAGAGATAGCAACAAGGCGTTTCTTCCTATAAAAAGCGAATAGTTTTTTCTCATTTTTCGAAAATTTTTGAACCAAATTGTGTGGACGATGTTTTTGAGGTTTGATGTGATCACTATGGACCTGGGTAGTTTCGGGTAATCGGTTATGTACCGTGTACTCTATATGTGCTTTACTCTACGCATGATGTGTTAGGCATATCACGTTTGTGCATAGTAAAAGTACTTTCGTTCGAGGTCGCATTGTCATTCAGGCTGCTTTATAGCCAGTGCCTATCCCCTATCTATCGCGAACTAGCTAAATACATTTTATCGAAGTTTTCCAGTACACGGCAATATTGTCCGGCTGTTTTAGAGTAATTATACTTTAATATATGTTATAATATACCTCTTGTTCTAAAAAATAATTATGCTCTATAGATAATTGTTGGTACGTGTGAAAACCCAGTGATTTCTGGAGGTCAGAAGTCATATTCAAGTATAATTTTTGTTGAAACATTAGTTCCTTCGAGCAGCTATGATAGAATTCATTTACTTTGAGTCCTGTGAAGGTTTAAGATGCTTTCACGAATCAACCACCGAATCACACAATAGTGTGTATTTATGATACGATCCAGAAGTATTTTATTTTGCAGGTTCATAATCCAGGAATGTTGATATAACTTTTAGCTTCGAAATTCGTACAATTTTTCAAACTATTTGTCGAAATCCAACATGCAATGCCTTATTTATTTATCACTTATAATCTTTAATTCAAACACACGTAAGATGGAATTGATTTCGAGGACACAATACTCATCGGAAATGCTCCTTCATTATAGTTTTAAATAGCTTTTTGAGTACTTGCACATAGTTATTTGTTTTGTTTGACAGGAAATTACGTAATTCGTTAAAGTTGGACAAGGGGTAATCATTTATTTATGAACTGAGAAACGACTGTTAAATATTTAGATTTTAAGAAAATCCGTTTGATGAAACAGTAATCCGTTTCGGAATAGAGATACTGTAAATTGGAGCTAACCTTCGAGGCTACATGTATGTAATTGCATTTATAAGTTGCTTCGATGAATAAAAATGTACGGAAACATCTCTATAATTTGGATTTCATCATAATGTAAATATCACCCATGTTTACCGATATGCACTTGGCAGGGTGGTAGATCTATTTATTACCCTTATCTGAGCGGAAACTGAGCTCAGTGGTAAAACAGTCATTTTTATCTCCTAAATTTTCACCTAAAGGTAAAATATAGTCTTAGTTGGTAAACGTACTCAGTATGACCCTATTTACCTTTGCCTTAAAGACGCTTATGTTATATGTGTTGGGACGGGAATGGACAGAGACATGGAAGGGAATTCGCAGGCTAGCAGCGATATTGTAGTAGCATTATTTAAATTGTGTTTTTTTTTTATACCGCTAACCCAACATTCTCACCAACACCAAGGGTTGACTGGTAGAGAATGTCACTAGGCATTAAGTTTGCCCATTGTTATAGCAATCAATGGTAAATAAATAAAAATATGGAGGTGACATATTTTCTTTAAGTTGTACATGCTACGTTCATACCAGGATTGAGGTTTTCATTACTGATGTAACGTTATTTGCGCTTCTATTCTCTGTGTTCTTCCGAGTTCTGTGGAATACTCGTAAAAACGGCTGTCATCTAGCACATAAGGCCGCAATGCACATATGAACTCATTGGTGCCAGCCTAATGTGCCTCTCAAGACTTGTAATAGTTTTCTCTGTTCCACACATCTTTCCGTATCACTTATATGTAATATGTTACTGCATTCTTTTTTTTTAAACTTACACTGTTTTACCTACATTGGAACTGTTTTACCGACGACGTGTTTCTTTGCACAGATAAAACAAATATTCCGAGTTCACTACAAACCATTATCAGTTTGTAGATTTCTTCTTGTTGTTTATTTGGCTCTCGACCACATTTTAATAAATTCACCAGACTAGAATTTAAGAAATATAAAGGTCATGCTTACATCAGCATCAGTTAAATGTAATATTCATAACATATGCGACTGTTTGAAATATTTTTTTATTTGGGTCTGTGGTGCTTAAGAAAAGGTTAAGGTCATATTAGAGATAAGTGCAGGCTGGTAGACTATGCTCTACCAGCCGTTTTCTGTAATCTATTTCTCCCTTTCGTAATTTTTATAATTTATTCTACAAATAGTAGAGGTCTTTGTCTTGTTTCTTAAATAAATATGTACCGTGTGTATTCCATAAATGTTAAGTTTTTCAAGTGAAATATTCAGTGAATCATTTATGATTGTTTTATAATCGGATTTCCTAAACTTTTTTTTTATTTCTTCTTTCAAAAACTTTAAAGGGTGCGAAACCAAAGATAGCTGTAAATACATAAATAGTGCATTATATTTAAATTTTATATATAAAAGAAAATGAGTGAAAGAACTAAATCTTACACAACTTTTAAGTGAAATGCAAATAATACATCGATACTTGTAATTGTAAGCATGAAATGTAGTAAGTTATTTTCATAACAGTTTAGCACACCGCACCGCAGTTAAGAAATAACAATTTTCTCGTTATCTTTCAGTAAATTCCTTTTATTGGCATCTTTTCTTATTAACCGTTTCGTTTGTGGTTTCTTCGGTTGATGATTTAGCATGCGATATTTCACTTTGTCATATTATCCATAAAGTAATGTGTCTCACTATCGTCGATTAAATATCATGAACATTTCATATTTACAATGTAAGAGGCTGTTTCTATCTTTGAATCCCAGGTAGCCTCTCCCACTTCATGCGTCCTGCTGAACATGAGGAAAAATCACATGAATATAGGGAAGTAAATGAAATTTGGTAACTAGGCACGTTTAAGTTCTTTTGAAGGTTGATGGGTGCTGTACTACTCTACAACTACTTGTGATTTATGAACGCTTGAAACATGTCGATAGGCCCCGATTTGATATTGTAAGAATCAACAGCAATATTATTTTATATTGTCTTCTTTTATGTTTAAAATTTATTTATAAATGCCGCCATCGCTTACATCTACTTAGCCCAAAAGTTCACTGGTAGAGAATGCTTTTAACATTAATTCTTGCCATTTATACTACATTGTATCAAATAGAACAAAATTTAAATAAAATGTAAAACATTGGTACAGTAACTACAACTGTTGGGGGATGTCTTAATTTTGTCTTGAAAAAAATTACTTCATGCTACTAAAGAAGCTTCTTCACTTGCTCAATCGGAATAAATCATCCACCGGCCGTGGAAATTTTTTGAAGCAATGCATCGACAACACATCGATAGGAATTTTGAATCATGACAAAGAATCCAATATATCAGCTTCGATCGTTGAAATGATCTGCTTCGATTAAAGTTGAGATGTGCCTGGCACTAGTTCGAGATGGTCGAACGCTATAGATCGGTACGATCGGAATAGCGTAGTATCATGAAACAGATCGTGTCTAATTGATTGAGCGTATCAGCCCCGCATACTGCCCTTATCAGTCGAGATACCGATTGGACATTCCGATTGAGATCGATCAATTAGTAGAGAAGCATTTAAATAATTTTAGCATAGTACCTATAGAAACACAAAGTAATATATTTGTTGATTTCAGTAAGAGTTACTATTCTGCTTGAATATATGTTCGGTGTCTCTACGGGTTCTTAGATATTAAATTATTATTAATTTACTTTGCAACAATCCGCAAACACAATATATGATGGTATATATTTCTATACACGAATGAAACCTCCCCCCCTCCCACAAAGGAAAACATGCAATTATGATAAACGTATATACCAACACACATACGACGGTATGTACCAACACATGTCTCGCTCCGAAACAGAGCATCATCAGGGTAGTAGACTGTACGAGTGTTAACCGCAAAGTCAGTTCTTAGATGACCATTTGAAATTTGATATAGTTACAGCGTTTTATAAGATGACCAGCTAAGCAAATTTTTATCTTTAATTTTCGTTAAACGATTTCAGAAATCGTTTGAAGTTCCTCGCGTATGCTCTACCTGCTGTATTTATTCCCGGATCTGATGATGAGTCCATGATCTATGATGATGATATTAACCCCTTATTTAGAGTAATCTACTATAATCATGAGACATTACACAGATTATATTAATAGCTTTTTAGTCAAATTACCATTTAAATCCATGCCAGTTATATTAACGGAATTGGTAGTCGTCTGGTACTTAGTTCAACTGCATACATATCTAAGTAGTACTAGTGCGTATGACATATTTATCATCATTAAAAAATCTAAGATGAGTTTTAATTATAAACTCCAGATCCTTTAAAAAAAACTTCCATTATTTTGTTTTTAAGTTATGTTACAGAATAAGTGCGTACATTGTTAGTTTCTGCCTTTTTTGTATGTCTACAGAAGACAAGATATTAAGATTAAGACAAGATTTTACCTGATGGCAAGCGGTCTCTGCCATCCGAGGACATGGGTAAAATTAGTAAGCAACAATGTCTTACCGAGCAGAAGGGAGAGGGGAACCGAAATACGTTGATAGCATTTAACAGTTGGTTCTAGGATGAGGGTGGTAGCTAGCCAGATTAAAGAGTAAAGAATTCCAAAACGGGACAAGTTCCGTCAGGATTGAACTGGGTGGAACAGAGCCCATGGTCTAATAGCCTTATCCGTTATACGAACACCATGAGTATGAGGGACTAGAGATTCAAAGATGGATAGAACTCCGATTTGCTTGGAACAAATGATGGATAGAATCTCTTACACGATGAAAGATAAATGAAATATACTGTTTTTATAATATATTTAATTTAAAATATTAAACATGTCTTACTGTCGGAAGATGTGCTAACATTGATGTAGGCTGTAGAAAAGGTGTCTCAGGTGAACAGGAAAAATTGTTTCCATTATGGGTATAATTGATTTGGAGACACGAAACTGTGCATACAGGTTAATACTTCATAATACATAAAAAACCTCTACTTTACAGTTTTGTTTACAAAACTTCATGAGTACCCCACATATCTATATTAATATAATATAATAGTATTATGAAGAAAGAATGCGAATTTTGGTAGTTTGTGTATATTCGGAAGGTTAGCTGTGGAACCACGGCACTTATATGAAAAATTATTTTACCATTTGAAAGTTACATTATTCCAGATGGACAAAGGCTTATAATATCTTGCTATAATAAAAATAATTGGTACACTCCACAGATGTCGGTGCTAACTGCTGGTTAAACTTCTTGCCTTAAAACATAACAGCACCGGGTAATTACTTTAATAATGTTCAGATTAGTGGCCAAATAGAACGGATTTAATATTTTTTAAGTAAAAAGTGATATATCAAATAATAAATTCAAATTACCGAACAAGGACACGTCATTTGCAGTGCTTCGTGTTATGAATTTGAGAATTAAACTTCATTCCAATCTAATCAACTTTTGTTATGACATAGGACAAGTTTCAAATGCACCTAAACAGATAAATCAGCTTTCATACGACACTCAGACAAATAGAGAAGAACTAGCGAGTGCCATTTGAGTTGGCAAAACATGATTACTGCAGCCACATAAAGGAACTTCGCTCGAAACAATTGTTGCAAGCTTTTATGACGTCTTTTATATATTTTTTTTTCAAATTATCCCAGAATATTTAATCATCCTTGTGAATCAGTCAAATGGTAAAAACCCCACGAAAACTCTTGCAGTACTTTAATAATTATCACGTTCAGACGGGCAAATGACCAGATATTGACGTTTTTATTCTGTGGTGCAATTTTTAAAATTAATACAATACTGTTCAAGTATAATCATAACCTAACTGAATAATTAAATACCTCGAATGACATAGTGGGCAGCACTTATCGGAAGATATCAAAGTAAATTGTAAGTAAGATATTCATTGTGTCTCCAACAGTAGCGATTAATAAATGATAACAGATTTGTAGGCCTCTTTATAACACGTCATTATACTTTTATTATACTGTTAGCTGGTGCAGTAAATGTTGTTCTGCGAAATACTTTTGCTTTACTGACATAGAATTTTGTTAGTAACTGGACTATAATTCCACCTAAAGGAGGCTACCATAGTTATAAACAATATTTTTGATCACAAATATATTGGATATCATCTCAATCGATGAAGTCGTTCAGAAGTTACACGTCAATTATAATAAGAAAAAATATTAATAATACTATTTATTCTATTTTTGTCAATAATGAATCAATTAAAGTCTATGTAAACAATAAGAAATCCTAATATACAGGTAAACAGCGGCCGCAAGGGTCTCTACAGTCTTCGCTGTGCAGTTTTTTGCAAGAGATGAGGGTGTTGCTCGCACCACGTGCTCTGTCCGGGCGTCGAACCCGGCCGACTGCTCCTAAAGGAAGGGCATGCGTACCACATCGTGATACTCTTCATACGGGAGCTTACTCGGCTCCGTATAAAATATATCCTTTCAGACAGTTTTTGTGACGCGCGAAGTTATTTACGTTCCGTGTTCTGAGTTCATTATGTAAAAATAGACTACTTTGGGGAGTAAGGACTTCGTAATTAAAAAACATTTTAGAGCAAAATGATAATAAAAGGGTAACGGATTTCTAATCTGTATATGGAATATTTTTAGGAATTTTTAATGTAGGTAGACTTTATTATGTATATAGAGGTCAAAATATTTTTTGGAAATCTGTCCATCTGTTTGACCACGTATCACAATAAAACCACTGAACAGATTTGTATATGCTATATCATATAAGTATATGCTACGTATCATCCAAATCTGTTCAGTGATTTCAATCTGTTAAGTTACTTATCTGGCAACTTATCTTATCTTATCAACTTATCTTGCAACGGATCTGTTTCCGCGGAATAGGAAATAAAATTTAACATAGGCATTCCATTAAGAGGGCAGTGAATAAAATTTTGACTGTTTCGCTGCAGCTACTATAATAAATTAATAAATTCTAATGTATAGAATTAACAAAAACCAACACCTAAATCAGTGCGAGAGCTATTTCTAAACGTAAGACGTAGGTTGTCTGGATTGAAGCGAGAGCAGCTCACTAGTTTTTATATAAATTAATGATGTACTATCAACTGAAACGCATTTATGCAATTAATTGGCATGACATCATTCTAGAAACGTATATCGAGGAGTGTATTTATGGATAGAAGTATGATTGAGGTATCCATAATCCATACAAAACACACACACAAACGCATACACACATACATACAATCTAATACAAACGTGTTTAATAATCATTTCAGTTATATAAAGCATGATTTGTAATAACTAGGAAGTATCTTGGAAAGATATTTCAAAGTCAACAACAACCACCTATATATTTGTATTATTATTGATTTATACCACACATGATATAAACAGAAGCGCTGACCACGTGGTCACAGCCACAAACCGTCGTCTCCACGGGTCATCGACCCGCGTAATTAAGAGTTCACTATCAACCGATAGACGTGATCGATGTGCTGATAGTTCACACAGTTTGCGGCTATCGAATCGAAATGTAGCGAGATACCGAGCCAAATGTATCAAAACAACATGGCACCGGTCTTGAGAGATGATCGATTGAGTTGGTGCGGTGTTTGTTTAGATATGGAAATTGCAAATAGATTTGGAGTATGTTTTTTTGGTGTCTGAGAGCGTGGCAGTGTCCCCGGCCAAGTCGAGCGCACAGCTTTAACAGAAATTTCTGGAAACTTTACGACGTATTTTTATTGCAACTATGTATGTATTTGAGGGTCTGTTTAAAACATTGAAGTGATTGTTATTTAATGATCTGTATAAGCTTAGGAACGTTACAATTTTACTTGTAATGTGTTTTAAAGCATTTGAAAGTAAAGATACGCAGCTTTGACGTTTAATAACTCATCAGAATACAACTGTTCTCCTAAACTTAGAAGTCTAAAATTAAGCACAAAAACAGTATTTAATATCTTCATAAAGGAAAGAAACTGTTAAACATGAAGTCACCGAATATTTGAATATATATATATATATATAACCTTTAATATGAGTGACATTAAAATATCAACGAAGCCAAATCATCAACATCTCGACATATAAACATTCTGTAAAAAACGAGCTAAGTCTCCACTGAATTATGAAATATAGAACGAGTGCATGTCCGGCGTTGATGGTGGTGGACAAATGAAAAAGAATATATTAAGCAAGATGTTCTATATTTCAATATAATGCAGAACAGTCTACCGCACCAGCAAGTCCATATTGTATATACGCGGAGGGTAATCACGAAACCACCAATTTGTAAAAATTCTCTTACCATTGGTGTAGTACATTGCGGATAGACATAGGCTATGTATAATATTTATATATGTGTACTTAATTGTTCAACCCGAACGACGTCTGGGCAAGTAGCTAGTGTCTCACAAACAGCGGTGTATGCAAGCGTTTTACAAGGCAAACATGATTTACATATGTACGATAGGTTAACGAAATTTAATGACCTCATTAGAATGGCCAGTGCGGCCGCTCGCTGGAGCTTGTTTATGTCAGGAGCGTGAGTGTGTTCCGCGTATCACTCGTATATACCTAATTGTGAGTACCGTGCAGATTGCAGATAGTATGATGTATTTAGAGTGTGCTCCGCGGAATTACAAGGGTTCCGCGAGAGCTCCGCTGATATGATGTCAGCCTGTGTGATCAATTCTCAGCTACCTGAAACGTGTTTTAGCAGTAGGTATTCAGCGTATCACAGACAGATCAATACAAAGAATTTGTTAGTGTCGTATAATGGAAAAATTTTTATGTAAATTTTCTCCCTAATATTTAACGCATTTGTGCTTCAGGGGGTAGTTAAGTTTTTATCAGTTTCGTAACCATATGCTGCTATCATTTTAAATAGCGGTCGGTGAATCTTGTCGGAGGCTGTATTTGGATTACGTATATCCGAGACTCCGGATTTTATTTAAGACTGTCATACACTCACGCTAGAATCTCTAGACAAAAAATCTCGCAAATTGTTTGTCGCAGAACGTTTGCTCCGGCCGAGAATCAAATCCGGTTACCTTGCCAGATAGAATCAACACCCACTGAGCTACAGGGAGCATCAATGTCAATAAAAAGTTGGTTGTGACTTTAAAGAATTTATTAATTATAAATTTAAAATGGACACAAATCCAACTTAGTGATTACTGTCTTGGACGGGACGCTGGTTGCACTTCGAAAAGTTAATCCCATACAACTCAATCTCAAGCATATTAAATATGTTAGCAATTTAAGAAAATACTTTCTTATCATGGTATTTTCTTTTGATTTTTCGCAGCTGTTTTACATCGTATATTATGTTGATAATAATGCAATTGTAAGCAGATTTTCTTTATTTTTATTAAAAAAGACATGTGCCACTAACACAAATGAAGGATAATCGAAGCACGAGAACGGAGTTCACACAACACTTGGTCCATAATGACAATATCGTCTTTCGTTTCTTACTTTAACATAATTTTTGAGATATATATAATATCCAGGAATGTTGAGTGCAAGTGAGATAGTGACAGAGTGAGTGAGCAACAAGATACATAGAAAATAGAAATAAGCAACCCATAATCATAGTACAAACATGCCAAATATTGCATAAAGTACATAGGTTTTTTTACATACGATAACTCAATTCTTGACAACAATCCCACCTGATGGTAAGTGGCGCTGAAGCCTAAATGTTGAACGCATTAACTTATGAAAATTTGTTCACTCTCCACTTGCAGGTTTCCGCGTGATATATGCACAGAGAAACAGACAAAAAGAAAATTCAAAGAAAATGTGTTTTCGTCTCGATTAACAATTGACAAGCTTACCTATATTAAAATATCCAAAAATATCGTATGTTACAAAAAATAATCAATATTAATTATATTATCATACAATAATTTTACTTGCAATCACAGATAAAAATATAAATTACACATGATTTTGAAATCTGAGTCATATGTAAAAATAACACAGATATACTCGTAGTTACAGGCATCCCTGTCAATGACTTGGTAAAAAAATGAAATAACTGGCAGTCAGTTGCCAAACTCGGGCGGTGAACGATCAGACAGTAGGTGGTTTACCTTAGTTAACCCCATATGCATGAATTCGATAAAGACTGAGTTCAACAGCCCAACTAGAAATGTTTTGGTTCAATTTATCGAGCGTTACCCTCTAGGGACGCGCCACACTACGTCGTAAGAGTATTGGCTATTTTAGCATTTTAATTAAAATAATAAAACATATGTATATCCAGATAAATATGTCCAGGTACTTAATTTTTTGTCTAATAAAAAAAAGAAAAAAAATAGCTCTTAGGAATACCGAAATGCAAGAAAAGTAAAAATACGAGATCATAAACTATTTATAAAGACACTTAACTACAATTTATTGAATGGCTTATTATATTTGCTACATTTTGTTTATTATTTATTTCGTAATAATTCCTAAAAACTCTATATGATTTATGTTTATCATTAAATTTCGCCTAAGCGTCTTTGCCCTGGAGTATTTGCTGGCGTTGCGCTTGTTTGGTAATATAAATTACTTTTTGTATTTTTGTGTGGGTTCAAACTATTCAAATCATCATATGTATTTTTAAAGATCCCTGTGCGACGTTTACAGGCAGATGACAATGGGATGGGATGGGATCCAATGACATTAATTTATATAAAAGTAAGCACACTAAAAGTAAAAGTTTAATTTTCATATATAGTACATAATTGCTTGACATATTATATTGTTTAATAAGGATAAATTAAAATTATTTCTAACGTATTGTTACGTGTCAGGATCCGTCGGTTCGTAAAATGCCACAATCGTTCCGCAGAGACTTTATTTTACTTCACACGCACTTCACAATCACAGTTACACTCGTAGATCGCAGGTATTCGCTTCGCAGGGAGAGAACTCTTCACTTCGTATCCGGAGACCGAATGCCTTGTGGCCGACCCTGCCCGCTATTTATA